>JAOVYX010004847.1:0-37793 GCA_035668315.1 Drosera spatulata
ATCACCCCACTGATCATGTAATGTACCTTTCAAAGCTTTGCAAGTTTGTGAATTATTCTCTACCCATTACAAATCATCCACTGAAAGGTACCCTAGAAGAGATCAAAAATCACCCAAATGATCATCTTGCACTTTGGAATAGCATGGCAGATGAAGCCACTCTCCCTTTTCGCTTCCATTGTATTTTGCGAAAAGAGATCGATAGCAAGAGGCAGACAACAAGAAGAAAGAAATGAACATGAAGATTACTCTCTTCGACACTATCGTATAAGGAAATGCATGGAACGAATGTTAAACTGCAGTTTTTTTTTTTTTTCTTTTTTTTTTTACTATATTTTATATCAAACTCTGTTTGTGATTGATGGCTTATAGACTCTATTGTAAGCATTCACGCGTAACGGAAGTTTCCGTGAGGAGAGCGCATAACAGAGTGTCCCTAGCTAGCGCTATATGACGGACAACGTACAAGTGTGACAAAGGTGTCATACTGTCAAACTACAATTGATCAACATTTAATAGAGGGTTCCATTGGTTCCCATTGGTTACCATCTATTTGCAGGGAAAATTGAATTTCATGTCGATGTACTAAAATCTGAACTCTATTTGGCATAAAAGCTTAGATACTACTGAAGGAGAGAAGAAAAGTCAGATGCATAGGTAGGGAAGCAATCGAGCCACGCAACTCATATATAAGTAGCACACAAGAATGAGTTCAACGTAACTATTTGAACGCAAACGCCTAATATAATCTGACAGGTTATGGGTGATTCAGATCGCATGAGATAATTCTTACTTAGCTAACCCTTATTTCTGGATTGGAAGTCCCATAATCCGTGAGTTAAAAAGCAGCCGTACGAGCACTGCATTCTATGAGCCAGTTTAATCCAAGTTAACAAAGGTTCATACTATCAGCCGCCACATGTTGCATCCAAAAGCTGCTTCGAGGCTCTAACGGTTGAGGTTATGTGGTGAGTTGGTTATCCACATTAATATTTGTATAGAAAAGAGAACAGTTTATACATGTAAAAAACCCATAACCTATTAGTCATAATTTTTTAGTTAAAAAATGGGTCCAATTTACATGTATATTCTGCTCAAACCCAATTTGGATGTTGTACTCTCCTCTTGAGCTCTCTCTTTGAATCCTTGTGTAGAAAAGAGAGCAGCTACACTAACCACATATGACTTGGTTGCATGATATTATTTGCCTTCAAGCATATTATTCAAGCTTAACGAAGTAGTTAGCATCCAAAAACCTCGAACATAGATCAGTTTACACAAACAGTTGTTCGCTTGAACCAACTGGTAAGATACGGGCACAGGAAGTGAAAGCTAAAAAAGGGTAAGATAGCTTAGAAGCATTCTCTTATTTGTTCTGAGTGGTTCAAATATCAGCAATTAAGCAGCAGACAATAATTGACTTACTAGCTACAGTCACAAGAATGGCAAAGCAATGTTCAGATTAAACAAAAGTTAGCTATATAGTGGATTCACCTAAAGCAGAAGGGACCATGCTAGCTATCACTCCCAATTACACACTCGAATCATGGCCCCGCCTTCAGCAAGAAGTTCATTTTATACTCCGTTGGTTCTTGTTGCATTATAACGTTTTTTTATTGAACCTATAGGATTTCAACCTAGAATCGAGTGATTATGTTCAGATCTTGTTTTTTGTTTTTGTTTCTTTAACCAATAACCAAATCATCATCCATATGACTTAGTATCCTCTAAGGGTACACTCACATCCGATATGGAAAAAATGGTTCTTCACGTACTTACCCATATAGAAGAATCAAAATGAACAATGCGGGAAGCAATAATATAGACTCATGCCACAACAGCTTCATCTTTTTGTTTTAGACAGAATCCTATACAATCTCAAAAACACTGAAAAAACACACGACAAGATTTAAAACACCATAAAGTAATCCTAATATTTTTCAAACATCAGAATATATCTAAAGATCATTGGAATGACTTTAAAACATTTAAAGATGAATGAATAAACTAAAAACATCGTAAAACAACCTTATATATATTCAAAACATAAGAATCATTTTCAAAAACTCTTAAAATGAATCTAAAACACTCAAACACGCATAAAAAGACATTAAACATTGTAAAACAACCCTAGATAGAGACAAAACAGAGAATCAATGTGATATGAGAGTGCTATGCAGAGTTGGAATTGAAGGGGGCCGACATTGGCAAGAACATGGGAGTATCTGGAGCCGTGCAAAACACTTGAAAATGGGAAATTGCGTCCCACGTGGTGCTGGTGCAAAACCGCGTGATAAAGCTTCTCTTTTGAATTTTGATAGTACAATAACTACTATTGCTATTCCAAATCTTAGGGACTAGTATTAAATTACACAACATCATAAACAACATACGATCAGATCAAAGTATTCTCTCAGTGCCAAAATCTTTAGAATCAAATTGACGACATAAATCATATTAGTAATATGCTTAAACTATGATCTGTATTTAAAATTTAAAATTTTTTGGAATGTGACAAATGAATGACCTGTATGTACTTTTCATATACTTACTCTTCATCATCCCATGTTTTAGTCTTAATTAATTGAATCACCTTATGTAATGCAACAACCAATAAACTGTTCAAATAACAATTTCTTCTTATAGCCACTACCAGTTGGATTTAGCAACATTCATATTTTATGTTCAAATATTTTGGTAACTATGATGACAAAGAGTGTTTGAATAGCTCAACTAGCCATGGATAGCAATATCAAAAGGCATACAGAGTGAATTTAAGAGCACCCTCATGTACTCTGTTTTCTAAAAGCAGGTGCATGTGTGTAAGAATGTGCCCTAATTGAACTCTCTATTAAAGCACTTTCATCATCACCCATCATCATGAAACTACTTTTAATGTGATTAAAGTTTTACCCAACCCTTATTTAATTTCACCTAACCATTCTTTTATTTCACCCAAACAGACACTGCCAATTGCATAGTAGTAGTAGCTGTGCTGTCCATTTATAATTATGGAAACAACACTTGGAGTGAGATTCACTGTGCAGAAATTAGAAAATGTACACTAGGAGAAAAAAAAAAAGGAAAAAAAAAAGTTGAAGCTACCTCTTTTATTCTGAGTTTGTTAGGAGCTGAAATTGGTTACAAACTTCATGAAATGTGTGGATCTAAACATCTGTTCCACCAAATTAAGGGATGCAACACAAATGTTAACATCAACTCCATCTGTCATCTATTCGTTTTAACTCTTATGAACCATCAACCATTGCTATTTTATCATCTATTTAATCGATAGAATTTGAGTGTATGAAATGGTTTTGTTATGTTCCAAACAAATATGATAACATTGATTTTGGTTGCAATATTCGAGGCTATATGTATGTTGAATATTCTATTAATATGTCAAAATATACTATAAACAAGAACAACGATGGATAATAATGTTAACTCCAGTGAGAGATATTAATAGATTTTTTCTAGATTAGATAAAGCATTGAGATATTCTACAGTAAAAAAATCATGTTCAGACATATGAATACATTGAACACATATGTAACCACGCTTGACTTCAATTATCAACCAATTTTATATTTTATTTTAGTGTAAATTATCAATAGGTTTAAACTTATTTATAAAAAAACACGATAACTTATTAATTATTATTTGATCTTTTTTTGAAAAGAATTACTATTTGATCTTACAGAAAATTATCCAAACCTACACCTTTTTCAAAACTATTCCCAAAAAACTACACACGAAATCTTATTCCCAAAACATATAATTTCATCTCATTAATCTCTCTCTCCTTCCTCCTCATCAACCTTCTCCGTTTTCCCAAAAAGCAGATGGCCGTCGCCGTCTTCACCTCCACCACCGCATCCCTCCCCGTCCTTCGTCACCTCCACCACCCCCTCCCTCTCTTCCCATTCCGATCATCTCACCTTACCACTCTCCCATCAAACCTCTCCGCTCCCCAAATCCTCCGATCTGTCGGCCAGTGTGAAGCACTGTCTCTTCTAGATCGTCATCATCGGAGACTCAACGGTTGGGAAATCGAACCTGCTTTCCTGCTACGCCAGCGACGAGTTCAACCTCCACTCGAAGGCGACCACCAGAGTCGAGTTCGAGACTCAGAAGAAGGACGTCGGCCACAAGGAAGTCAAGGCTCAGAGTAATTGATCTGCTATTTGGAATACGAAGCTTACTTTTGATATCAGTTTTCTTAGATCTGAATGATTCATCAAAGAGATTGGGTTTATAGATCTGTTTTTTCGTGATTTAGAAGTTTTGTGTAAATCTTACCCTGTTGTCGATGTACTTAGTCGTACATAGGAGTTCTAGCCAGTGCTTTTATGATGTTATTGGGTCGCTCTGTATCTTTTTTCTTAAGACGTCCTGTTTCATTTTTCAGGCCCTCTGTGTTTTGTTCAGGCGCTCTGTGTCTTCAACTGGCACTCTGTTTGAAACAGAGCGCCTGAACTAAACACAGAGCACCTGAACAAAACACAGAGCGCCTGAACAAAAACACCGAGCACGTCTGAAGAAAAATACAAAGCGCCTGAACAAAACACAGAACGCCTGAAGGAAAAGCGAAAACAGAGCGCCTGTATAAAAAAACAGAGTGACGGTGGCCGGATTCCGGCCAAGATTCCAACGCCGATGGTCGGATTCCGACGAAGATTCCGACAACGATTGGGTCGTGGTAGGGGTTAGGATGGAGATGAAAATAGGGTTAAGGATTTAAATGAGATGGATGAATTGTATAATTTTCGAATTTAGATTCCTTGTGTATCTTTTTTACATTTTTTTTAAAGTTTTGTATGTTTAGGTAAAAATACCTTGATCTTATTTGATTTGATTTTAGGAATGATTGAATTTCTTTCTTTATTAAATATCATGTAATTAAACTCTTTTATTTTTTATAGTTAATTAATTGATAAATAAAATAATAGATATCATCAATTGATCAATATTTTAGGTTTTGATCACTAATAAATAATTCTCTCTTAATTGTTTTTATTTTTGGCACATCTATACTATATACTAAGCAGATAAAGTTGATTTTGTACAAATATTAATCAATTAGAAAACAAATAAAATTAGTAATCAAATTAAAAAAAAAGTATTGATTCAATAAAATTATTGGTTAGCCGATATATTTGGTTGAATTTAAAAGATAAAACTTTAACTCAAATATCTATCAACTCTACGGATAATACTATTAAATGTTCATTTTATCAGTAACTAATAAAGATATGTGAAGAGATTATAATATTTTTTTTCAAATCTTTTGACATAGAAAATAATTTTTTATTCTTTTCGTCTCAATATAGATGCAACCGTTGATCACACAATCTTGTAAATGTAAATATAACTATCGTCGCAAGATGATCAAATATCATTTTTCATCGTAAAACAATGATGATAAATAAGGTTATGTACTTCAATCCTTATGACAGTGACATAATTTTTCTTTCATCGTCAAAATAAAAAACTAAGCTCTTCAAAATACGTCTCAAATAATATAGAAAATCAAACTACTAGAACATGTATATCTACACCGAGAGAGAGTATTAACTTTTGATTAATTACCAACACATCTATTTAAATATATAAAATTGCATTCTCTTTTTTTAGAATTACATTCACCTTTTTTCATACTAAATTTTGGTTTTTCTTGCTATCAAGTTTGATTCATCATGCATCAAATGTCTTCTCATTTACGATTATAAATTAAAAATATTTAATTTATATTGACACTTTATTTTTCTTAAAATCCAATTGTTTCAAATGTGTAAAAAAAAGATTAAATATATAAATATAAACTTAAAATCAAATTTGGATAATTTATTTCTTATAAGAATAAATATCATATTCTTTTTTTTATTATGAATCAATATAAAATTTAATACTCTTCTTCAATTATCTTAAATAATATAAATACAAAAAATTCTCCTAGGATATAACTTTTTAAAAACTATTCCCAAAAGATACAACCCGAAAAAAAAAATCTCTAAACATACAATACCCCTCGTCCCTCGCCCCACACCACAATACGTCCAAACCACCCTCGCCCCTCAACCACCACCACCAACGTCGATGCTGCGCCGCCGTCGTCCTTCCCACCGTAGTTGTCACCATCGTCGTCGTCGCCACAGCCATCGTCACCGCCATCACCACCTCTTTCCCCAAATTCGAGCGACATACACAACAGATTTTTGATGCTCCAAATCATCATTTGAATTTTATAAACCACCCCCAAACTCTAATCCTTCAATCAATCATCATTTTCATCCAATCGAACACATCATTTCATGTTCTTATCCAAATCCCACCTCAAAATCCCATTCATCCATCAGGATATCTCTTCAACAATCCATTTTGCATTGATTATTTTTTTAATTTATTTTTTGTCAAATAGTCATTTGGAGTTGGAACATCAAAGGTGAGATTTAGGGATCTGGGCGTGTGAATTTTGGGTCGAATTAACACCACAAATACACCTCAAATATTGACGTCCTATTTCTATTTCAACTGACGCACTGTTTTTCATTTTTGAACAGGCGCATTATTTTGTTGAACCGGCGTCCTATTTCGTTGTACTGCCGTCCTGTTTCGAAACAGTGCTCTAGTATGTGTGCATGTATGTTTGTGTGTATATGCGTTTATTCTCGCTGTTGTTGGTTTGATTTGTGTTTATGCATTCGTCTAAACTTGTATTTTTTGAAGGGAAAAAAAAAACAGACGCATTGTTTGAATAATGCTGACGTCCTATTTGAATGAAACAGTACGTCTATGTTATGTAAACAGTACGTCTGAATATTTTGATCATATAAACAAAATGAAGCATTTTTTTTAGTTTGTCAATGACGTTTGAATCAATTCATTTGAATTTATACATGCAGTTATTTTCGGATCAAATGATCAGTGTGTCGTTCACGATTGAAGAGTGAAATTAAATTCGAATAACGATTTTGATTGAAAGATGATTTGAGTTGGAGTTGGTTTTGGATTGAACGATGGTTCGTCTTTTTCAGTGCGTCTGTGTTTTTCGTGGGTTTGGATGGTTTTGATTTCAATTACTCGAAATTATATTGAATGGGAATTATTTTTCTTGATCATATCGATTAGGAATTTTTTTTATTTTTTTGTAGTTTTTGAAAATTTTTCTTATTTAATTTTAAAAAATAATCATATATATGTATATATTTTATGCTCAATAATAAATTATCCAAAATATAAACTTAGCAACAAAATTTATAAAATATTTATTACAAAAAGTTTACATGTAATTACTTACAAAATACTCCATATTAATAAAAATCTATTGATATACTCCTTCCGTCCCAATTTATTTTGCAGCAGTTTTCTGTTTTAACAGTTTCAATTTATTTGCAACATTTCTATGTTTTCTTAATCAATGTATATTAATATTATCAAACTACAGCATCATCTCATTCCTCCTCCTTTGTTCTAAACCCTATTTATATTCCACTATCATTAAAAAAATATTTTTTTTGTATCAAATTTCATAAAAATACAACATATATATAAAATTACGTAACGGATCAAACCGTTTTATATAAATTGAGATGGGGGAGTATTAAAATCAGGTTTATGAGAGGAAAATAAGAAAGCAGAGAACAGCACCTTTCCCGAAGAAAGAAAGAAAGAAAGAAAGAAAGAAAGCAGAGAACAGCACCAACCTGAAAAGCCCTTCGCAGCGACCTCACTCCACCTTTGGCCGCATGAGACCCTAACCACGGCGTATACCGCCACGCGACGCTCCCATCACTCCCAGCCAACACTTTATTCCCAGAAACAACGATCTCGATCAGCCACATGTCCGGCACCATTTCCCACATCACGAAACACCCCTTCTCCGTCGAACCCGCCGCGGTGGCGGAGGAGGGGTCGTCCATCATCGTCATGGTGACGGAGCCGGTGGCGAAGAGGCTCGTGATGGGAGTTTTGGGGAGAGGTTTGATTCCGGTTGCGGCTTTGTAGTGGTGGATTATGTATTGGGCTGAGGTCGAGACTGTCTCCTGAAAAAAAATGGATACAGAATCAACAACACATTTATAATCCCACCAGTAGATTTTAACTACACACATATCTAATTTTTTCCCTGATGTTGATTGATTGGGTTTATGTTATACCTCTAATGTCGCGTTATTTTGGGGATGTGCTTGTATAAATTAATGAGAAGTGCGAACACATATGTCGGTTGGTCCAAACAAACATGTGTTCTGATATGATATCAAAACGACTAACCCCAATTGGCCATTGATGAAAAACATCGTACGATCCAGATAATCTCGTCGATATCGATAGAAGAACTAACCTGGAGGAGGGATGAGGACGACAGATGATTAGAAGGGTTGTTGTTGGTGTTGTTGGAGGTGCTGGGAACTGAGATAGGAAAAAGAGGGCAAGCGAGAACACTGAGAAGAAACTTGAGATCAGGTCTCTTGTTCAGAAACACCGAAAACACAGACAAATGTGTCTTCGCCCAATTCTTCCATTTTTGTTGGCTTCTCCTCAACACCATACTCATTTTCCTCTGTTTCATCATCTTCTTGTTGTTCTCCTCCTCGTTCACCGGCTCCTCGCTCAGCGGCGCCAATCGACTCATTCTCCAACTCCCTAATCAATTGGATCTTATTAAGTTGAGTTTTTTGGTGGTTTGTTTGTTTCAATGGTGATGATGTTTTGAGGTCAGTGTTTGTTGTGTTTGTAGAAGAACAGAGGAGGTGGAGGAGGAAAGGGGAACAGTGTTATTCAAGTACTGGTTAGGTACAAATACGAGAGACTAAAGAGTCTTCGTTCTTCCATACCCAAAAAAAAAAAAAAAAAAAGTCTTCGTTCTCTTGACCAAAGGAAAAAAAAAAAAAAAAGAGTCTTCGTTCAAATAAACATTGGAGACTTTAGACCAACTCTTTCGGTTGTACTTCATCCATTTTAAAAAAATTACACTCCTTTGTGTATATATAAAAATCAAAAAGATAATTATTATAAATGATTCATAAAACGAATAAATAATATTTTTTTTATAAATTTATCGTGAAATATCGAATATAATATATGTTACGATATATAATCCTAAAATAAAATGATATTCGCATCATATTATTTATTACTACATCGAAATACACAATGAATGATACAATCACTATGTAATGTTTTACACTCTTCGTCTTATATTAAATGCAACACTCTTAATCATTACATTATTCAACACGTATTTTAAATAATTTCGTTTGTCGTCTTAATGATGTATGAAAATTATGTCATTACTATCAGATTGAAATACATAACTTAAATTATCATTAGTGTTTCACAATAATTTTTCAAAAAATGATGTTTGATCGTCCGGCGATATGAGTCAAACTTCGTCTCGATAGATGCGTTTTTCAATTTGTTGGAAATAACTAGGAAAGAGATGATTCCCCAAAAGGAAAAAAACGAACAAAAACACGAAAAAAAGAAAAAAAAAACAATTGTCTCTTTATACCATACATACTGGTACTAACAAAGAGATGCAAATATATTTGTTTGATTTAGGTTCTGATATGATCAAATTAGGCGATGATAATCCGCAGATTTCATAATTAGACACGAAAAAAATAAACATGACAAGTAGCATTGCAAATCTATTTTGATACAAAGTTCTGTTTTGTTCGACCCACGAGGACAATGGAAACTATTCTCAACAAATCTAATCTCTATATCGCATTGCAATGAAATCAATACGTGGGAAATTATGACATAATGATACGGTATGGTGTTGCTGCCGTGATGTAATGAACTAGTTTGACAACACGAGTGTCTGATTCCAAAGCTCAAGAAGACAATCACGAAAATTCAAAAACAATTTTTTGCTCTTTCAGAACTAGTCTATTGTGCAGTTGAAACCAATTGAAACAGTCAGGTATGTTTGGGATCGTTGTTGATTCCTTTTTTCTATTTTCGTTTTACTGATTGATAAAACAAAACTGTTTTCGTTTTATTTTTCGTTTCATCAAAATACAATATTCAATATTCCTTTGATAAAAAATCATTTGATTTCAAAAACTAATTTTGATTTTCTTTACAGGTTTTTTATTTCTGTTTTTTATTTTGATTTTTTCAATTTTAATAATAATATTAAACGATCCCTTTGAAAATTACTTCTTACAGTATCAATCAATTTCCCTACAAAAATCTTCAAATTTCCAAGTAGGAGTACTGGTCATGGACCTTCAAAAAGGAATTACTTTAGTACCTTTAGCTATACACGTGACTGAAGTATGTATTCTGAAAACGAAAGTGGCTTATCTATTTCTACATTCTATTTATGAAAGAAAAAGCTCAAAGGTTAAACGAAACAGTGACTAGATATGGTTATGATACGAGAAAAGGAAAAAGCTAGCCTTTAAAGGGAGGCAACAATACTATCCAACGCCTATAGCAGCTACCTAGCTAGCTACGAGCTGGCCGAATGTCTACATCGGGGGTAATCTTTCTTCTTTTAGTTTTAGTTTAGAATGATTTATCCAAACCTATACATGAAGGAAAATAATTTCAAAAAACTACATAAGAAAACATAATTTTCAAAACATACAGAATTTAAACTAACATATTCAAACTCCATATCTTTTTCATCCCATATCCATCCACACATCCACCACAACTTCAATCATCACCAGCACCTCATCGGAAATGTTGTCGGAATCCGACCAATTCGTCGGAGATATCGTCGGAATCCTACCACCTCGTCGGAATCCGACTATCTCGCCGCAGACCTCGTCGTAACCCCGCCACCTCGTCGGAGACGTCATCGGAATCCGACAACCTTGTCGGGACAAAACGTCACTTAACTCAGGCACTCTATTTCGAAACAGAGCATCACTTTACTCAGATGCTCTGTTTCGAAACAGGGCGCCTAGAGGAAAAAACAGAGCGGGTGAAGGAAAAAAATATTTTTATTCACACATGCTGCACTACAAAAAAATATTCTAATAATGAAGAAAACAATGAAAATAAAACACAAAACTTTTACAACAATATCGTTTAATATTTGGTCAACATTTCTCCTCTCAGACATTTCGTCGAACACCTTCCTTGTATTCCCCACCGTCCACATTTCGCATATAAATCCACTTGAAAATCCCATGAACCTATCAAACATTGAATCGCAGAGTTGTGTCGCGATCAGTGAAATTTGGATAGCAAGAATCCTTATGGCTATGGCTCACCTGAGAAAACTGACTGATTAGAAGAGTGCTTGAGCTTTATCGTGCACCTGGGACGATTATTGTCGAGCACGGAGATGTGGTGATGGAGGCAACGGAAGGAGACCAAATGGTGAGGGTGCAGTCGACAACGGCAGAGCGGAAAGCGAGGAGGGCGGATGTGGAGGCGAAGAGATCGGAGGCAGAATGGGAGCAGGAGGAGGAGAAGAATGAGAAAGGAGATGAGATTATGAGAGGAGAAGAGAGAAACATTCAAATTGTATATTTTGGGAATTAAAATTATGTTTTTAAAATTTATTTTTCAAAATTATATGTTTGGGTAATTTTCTGTTTAGTTTATGCACAAATGCAAATAACGATTACTCCCCCGTTTCATAATTTTTACAACGACGTATATTTTGAAGTGTTTACTTTTTATTCTTAATAATATCAGAAAAATCTTAAATTGATTCAGAATTAAAGTTCATAACTTAATCTATCATTAGTGTCTCATAATAGTTTTGTAAAAACTAATGTTTGATCGTATTAAATTACACCTCAAGCTGTATACCGTTACAAAAATTTTAGAATGAAGAAAATAATATTTTACAACAAATACATCATAAACAAATGTTTGAACCGTTCAACATGACACATCAATATCTGCATCAGAATCCCTTTTTCTTTGAACAATGAAAAATAAATAGGGGTGTTTAATCCCATCCAAATCCAACGTCAAATTGAGAGAAAATCCCCAAATCAAGTTTTCATTATATTTTGTTTCTTGTGCAAATTACAGTATATGGATAACAAATTACAGTATATACATATGACATATAGTACATACTAGGGAAAATTCTCAAAAAATCGAAAATATTTCCCAAAACATACAAACTGGGAAAATAATGTAAGGTGAAATTCAAGAAGCGCACTAAATTCATCATCAAATCCAAACGAAACAGGTGAAATTTATAATGTAAGGTTTATTCTTCAAATTTGATAAAAAAGACTGAATTTAATTGATATATACATCAACAAATGCATCAATTCAATCGATATAATTCGACATTTTCTATATTCGAATAATTAATAATTGAAAAATAGTGTCTTTGGAACCAAAAGCAGTACACCGTGCCGAAACCCCAAGTATGAAATGTGTTCGAACCCTAAATTCATTCTTCGATGTCATACTAATTCATAATATGTTGCAAAAAAATGTTAATTATCACTGTTTCATTAAGGCACACTGTTTTGTATTGTCGAAGCATGAATGAGACGCACTTTTTCTTAATGACAAGACGCACTGTGTAATAATCAACTATATTAAACATTAATATTCTAACACGTTCTGTTCATTAGTTGTAAATTAAATGGGCGTACTGTTTCAAAACACAAATGCGTACTGTTTCATAATTTAACAATGGCGACCCTGTTTCAATGCCAAAGACACACTGGTCTAATTACTAAAGCGCACTGTTTCAATATCAAAGTAAACAAGCATTTTAATGAGGCGCACTATTTCTAATTCAAGGACATAGATTATTAATTTATTAGGACGCACTGTTTTGTTAACAAAGACGCACTGTTTGTTTATTTAACAATACTGCACTGTCTTCTTTTTTTTTTTAAAAAAAAAAAAATTGATTCTTAATATGTTTGTTTTCCTTGTTTCTATAATGAAATAGGAAAAATGACACAATATAGAAATAATTTGGCAGTCCTCATTAAGCTTTTGAAAAAAGAACCGGAATTTCGATGCACAGACGAGCACAAAGTACAACTCAGGAGAACGCCATTCTGGATATTGTTTGACACGATTCTAAAAGAGAATATTACTACATCAGCTTGCAGAAAAAGTGATAAGTTCATTCGAGAGGTTGTATCAAACTACAACCAAGGAGATAGTTCATTCACTTTCGGAGACAAAGACTCCAACATAGGGCCATTAGGTATCAAACTCATACTCGGAATTGTTGACGGGACGGATGAAATAACTGATATGGACTTGAAAACAATCAATCCATGTGAGTTCCTGGAAAGAAGATCCGCGGAAGAACGTAAACAAGAAAGAAACATGCAAGAGAATTGACGACATCTAAACTGCGCGAAACAGTTATCGAAGCATCTAAGAGGTCAAGATCCCTATGACTATGAGGACACCGCAAGACTGCTAGTGTTGTACGTCATGAACACGCTCTTCCTCTCCACATCAAAGGCGTCAATGAAGTGGGCGTATGCAAACTACGTGGCTGATATGGACAAATTATGTGACTTCAACTGGACGTCGCACATCTACAATAAACTGAAGAAATCTCTCAATGATAACGTCAACGACAAGGTGTATAAGATGGAATCAATAAATGGATGCCTACTCACCATTCCGATAAACACTCTATACTGTTACACTGTTTATTTTTGATGAAAACGCACTGAATTTATCCATATTATTATTTTTTATAAGGTGCACTATTTCATTTGATGAAGGCGCACTGTTTAGAATTGTATAGTTTTTTTGAAGTAAGGCGCACTGTTTATAGTATAAAGGGCACACTGTTTTAATGTGTTATGTTATTTTTACTTCACGCGCATTGTTTTTACACATAAGGCGTACTGTTTGATGTTAATTGCTTATATTCATGGAAATTTACTTATCTAATGCAATTTTAAAAAAAAAAAAATTACAGTATCGGTTCTTGGAGAGGACTTTGTCGCTGAACCAAAAAAATCATCATCTGAGTCATTCCACGATCGGCAAGGTGGCAACTCAACGATCTCCCGATAAGCCTAGGTACAGCCATTGCATGAGTTAAAGATGAGAAGGTAACTTAGTTTTCTTCTTGTAAACATAGTGGTTTGTTTTTTATTTTATTCTTAAAATATATAAGCTAACGATCTTTTCTATATATATAATTTGATTATACAGCTCATACTAGATTCATTGCAACCATCCCTTCTCGAGAGACAAACATACAGGATGGAATTGCTGACACTCGAATGGCACCAAGAAGATGATGTCAACGACAATGTCTACAACTACGAATTCAAGACGAGAAGCATAGATGATAATTCAAGTAGTTCGATAGAGACAAACCCGGAGATAGCATCTGGTGATGTCTTGGCACGACATGTGGACCCAAAAAACTTGTCAATCCTGCAAACCATGAAGAACTACCTTCAGGATGTCAACTTTGAAAATGTTATGCTCAACAAATAAATCAAAGAAACGCAAACAGAAAATCAATTACTGAAGGATAAGGTAACATACTTCAAGCTTATTTTATATTTGGTTGTTTAATGTTTATTTTTATTTTTTTATTTTATTTTTGATGATTGTACTAATGGCGCTTGTGAAAAATTATACAAGATTGACGAGACGATGCAACAGACGGAGGCGGAGATGCAATTGACGAATCATAAAAAAAACCAAATGACAAATTGTTATCAGAGAAAGACAAAGTAAGCACTTTTATCCTTTCAAAAAACCACAATTTTGATTTGTTAACTGACACACTGTATGTACTACATAAGACGCACTGTTTGTTTACACCTGACGCACTGTTTGTTTAAAATTGACGCCCTGTTTGTTTAAAATTGGCACACTGTTTTTTTTAAACTGACACACTATATCTTTTAAACTGACGCACTGTTTTTTTTTTAATTGACAAAATGTTAACTTTTTATAAGTTTTGAAGGTCATTTCATTGGAGATTGAATTGATTACAAAAAATTGGAGTTGAAGACGCTAAGGGAATCAACAACGGAGAAACCGAAAGAAGGGGCATCAGATTCAAATGTACACAACATCGAAAGCTTGTTGAAACAAATACAACAAATGCAACAAGAAAAACAAATGAACAACGCCAGGCTTAATTCTGAAACACAAGCTAGAGAATGAATGAAAGAAGAGATGACTCGTGCGACGGAGCTG
The DNA here is from genome assembly GCA_035668315.1 of Drosera spatulata. Classification (NCBI taxonomy): domain Eukaryota; kingdom Viridiplantae; phylum Streptophyta; class Magnoliopsida; order Caryophyllales; family Droseraceae; genus Drosera; species Drosera spatulata. Next base: position 15,142 of record JAOVYX010004847.1, read on the forward strand.
ATGAAAAAATCCGAAAGGATCTGCTTGAAAAGAAGGAGGAAATCAAGAAACTACGTGATGAATTCGAAAAGGAAAGACAAATAGTGACGCAATACAAAACATTATTGTTCGACAACAACTCTGCTGTCAAGGAAGAAAGAAGATGACGACATATTGCAAATCAGTAGCGGAGATTAACTATGGCAGTCCGACAATGAAGAAGAGGTTGATCAGAAACAAAAAAGAAAAAAAAAAAAGAAAAAAACAGGCTGTACTCCGGGATCAATGGTGAAGAAGATTAAAAAAAGAGAACCAAGAGGTAAAAAACCAAACAGCAACTAAACCTATGGTTCCTCGAAGAAGGGGAAGAAGGTTGCGCTCAAAGTCACTCAGTACATGACCGATGCTGCACGGGAAAAATACGAAAGGATGATCGAAGAAGCACCCAAGTAAGTATTCTTGTAACATATTAAATTTGTATTATTTATACATTTTGTTATATTTATCACTACTTAAAAAAAATACACACTAATTTAGGACAAAGCATAATTGAAACAGGAAACCAGTAATTTCTCAAACAGTGAGCCTGTTCTGATTAAAATAGGGCGCCTGCTATATTTAAAGCAGTGCGTCTGTTATATTTAAAACAGTGCGTCTGCTTTATTTTGATTTATAGTGCCTTGTTCATAAAATGAATAACAAAATAATATATTGATCTTACAAAGAAAGGTTCTTTTTGATACTCACCTATCCTGTGATGGAATTTAAAAGTCCCGTCGACATACAAGACCTGAATTCAATTGTGAATGATGGAGCATTGACGAACCATGCCATATCGGGCTTTTGTACACTGATGTTGGGACAAACACAATTGAAAAACCAGATAGCGTTATACAGTATGGAATTTTGGGTAAGAAATTACTCGTAAATACTTAATTGAAATGCCTTTACTCCTTATATTTCAATAACAAATTCAACAAAACAAAAACTGATATTGGATTATGTAATGTGATGCAGCGAGATGTTTTGAAAAGAGAAATCGGGACAAAAAACACAATCATGAAGTCAATGAAGGAAAATAATCAACGCCGGTGGCATTTCTTCCCAATGAACTCATCCGGGGAAGTAAAGAGCAGGGTTGCATACCATTGAACGTTGCTGGTGTTCGACAACAAAGAAAATACGTGGACCCATCACAACTCAAAAAAATAAAAAGCTCCCTATGCAAGAGATGCCGAGAAAATCGTAAGAAACAAATATTAATTGACACATATTATTGATATCGTAAAACGAAGCATTATAATGTCAACTAACTAAATTCTGTGTGTCGTTGAATGTGTATAAAGAATATGTAGAAGAGTTCAACAAGGAAATGGCAAGGAAATATAAGAGCACGCAAATCGTTGAAGAAGAAAGGGAGAAGTACAACACGCAATAAAAGATCAACAAGAAGGCTGTAACTCAACACAATCTGGACTGCGGAGTGCACGTATGCCACTGGATAGATCTATTTGCAAATGGACAACCGGTTCTAGAACGTTCTACCTTGGAAGGAGTGCGACGATACAGAGCAAAAATGACCTAGACTTTGATTTCACGATATGACTTCAAAGAGCTTGCATTAGAGGAGGAGGATGATGAATAAAAAAATGAAAACATATTCGACTGATGTATATTTTGATGATTTGTACTAAAAATATCTTTTTCATGCAATTAAAAAGTTAATTACTTGTCTGCATCTCTAATATCTTATTTGCTTATCATTTTCTCATTAAAATGAATAGGCGCACTGTTTAAATTATTAAGATCCACTGTTTAATTCAAACAGGGCGCCAAGCTTATTCAAACAATACGCCTTGTGTTTCTTTTTTTAAAAAAAAAAAATACAAAGCATAATCAATGAATAAATACAAAATAAATCAAATAATAATACATGAATAGAATACGAATACAATTGACAAACAAAAACAACACCCTTGGATTTGTTAATGTCATCAAAGTACTCAGGCGCCCTATTTACATTACAAAGGCGTATTGTTTACTGTTACGAACGGGTCCGTTAATTATAAACACAAACAATAACAAGTGCGCAAATATAAATTGAGACAAAGATTTTTACGTGGAAACCCTTACGGGAAAAACCACTGGCGGTCGCCGACGATGAAGAATCCACTAACCAAATGAGGAATACAAAAGAGGAGTTACACTTAAAATATTGAGAATCTCACAATAAGGGATAGAGATAATAATCTCTAAAACAAATCCCTTAAACTCTCAATGTGTTTTTATGTGTATATGTGAATAGTGCTTTCTTTTTCCCCTCTCTCCTTTTTTCTCCTCACCAAAACCCACTCAAATCCCCAATTCTCCTTCTCTGCCTCCCTTCTTCCTCTTCTCCTCTGCAACTCTCTCTATCTCTACTCCTCATCAATCCTCTTCTTCTTATACCAAAAATCACGCGCAGAGCCACGCGGACATCACACGGAGAAGCAAACGCGGGGAACGGGTCAACGCGGTTTTGATTTGAGGCAACACCGCCACACCGTCAACATTTACATTACAAAGGCGCACTATTCATTCAAACGGTGCGTCAGAATTATAAAAATGGTGCGTTTATTGAAAAAAAATTAAGAAAAGAAAAGAAAAACACAACATTACACCAATGCATTAATAAAAATTGAAGTATAGGCGTGAAATCTTTAGCTAGATCACCTCTTTTAGTCTGAAATTCATTCAACTTATCATAAAATTCAGTGACGGTTGGAGTATAGGCGTAACTATGAAACTTATCAATAATACAATGTTTGTATGACGACGGCATATTAGCACCTTTGAATCTAACTTTCAAATTATCCGTCAAATACCGAAGACAATACGAAAGAGGATGTTCTGAAAATACTTTGGGAAAAGCTTGCAAAAGGCCTTGATTATGATCACAAACAAAATTGATCCTTCGTCCGAAAGGAATAACTTGACGAAACTCCGAAAGAAAACAATGCCACTACAAAAAAAAACTAGCATTTAGCGACGGAAATATTTCACGACGGATAAAATCCGTCTCCATTTTTCAAACTTAGCGACGGAATCCGTCTCTAAATATTTTCCCAAAAAAACTTAAAAAAAAAAAACTAGTTAGCAACGGAAAAGTCAAAGTACGTCGCTAAATTAAATGAATTTGGGGACGGAATCCGTCGCCATCATTATAGCACAAAATCACTGATTAAATTTAATATTTTAGAGATGGATTCCGTCTCTAAAATAAATTGTTTAGGGTTTCTACGGTTCTTTTAGGGACGGATCCGTCGCTATATATGTGCAATTCCAACTTAGAAAAGATTTAATATATTAACGACGGAATCCATCGCTAAAACACATAAACTGAAATCTATGATTTAGGACATATTTTAACAAAATTATAGTTGATTATATTAAATTCTCTATGTTTAAATATTAATACTTTGTAAAAAAATTTAAATGAAAAATCAAAATATAAATTGAAAAGATTAATTTAATATTATGGTATGTTGAACCCAAAACCACATTAGAAGTAGCAATTAAGGGGAAAAACATGTTTAGGGTTAGGTTTTAGGATTTTTAGGGTTCCTTTAGCGACGGATCCATCGCTATATATGTGCCATTCCAAACACTTAGCAAAAAAATTGGGCTCATTTAATATATTAGCGATGGATTCCGTCGCTAACATTATTTGTAAGGGTCCTACCGACGGATTCCTTCCCAAATATTTGATATTTTCAAATAAGAAAAAAAATGATTTTTTGATATATAAAATATGATTAGAGACGGATTCCGTCGCGAAAATATTTATTCTAAATTTAAAAAAAATATTAGAGACGGATTCCGTAGCTAAATTTTTTTAATAGATTAAAATATATTTTTTAATATTTATGCATGGATACTTATCGTATAGAATGATGTATATAGCATGCTTACACCAAAACACATAAACTGAAATATTTGCATGATTTAGGACATATTTTAGGAAAATTATAGTTGATTATATTAAATTCTCTACGTTTAAATATTAATACTTTGTAAAAATTTATAAATGAAAATAAAAATATAAATTGAAGAGATTAATTTAATATTATGATAAAGTTGAACCCAAAACCATATTGGAAGCAATTAAGGAAAAAACGTGTTTAGGGTTAGGTTTTAAGGTTTTTAGGATTCTTTTAGCGACGGATCCATCGCCATATATGTGTCATTTCTAACACTTAGCAAAAAATTTGGACTTATTTAATATATTTGCGACGGAATCCGTCGCTAACATTATTTGTAAGGGTTCCTAGCGACGGATTCCGTCTCTAATATTTAGTTACGTTTATTAAAATGATTTTTACGACCGATTCCGTCGCTATATATGTGTCATTCCAAACACTTAGCAAAAAAATTGGGCTCATTTAATATATTAGCGACGGATTCTGTCGCTAATATTATTTGTAAAGGTTCCTAGCGGCGGATTACGTCTCTAATATTTGGTACGTTTATTAAAATGATTTTTGCGACAGATTCCATCGTTAATGTCTTATTTTTCTCCACAAAATCATCAGATCTGTAGAACGTAACACAACAATATCAGATCTACCTTTGCCATAGTTACAAACACTGCACGATTGGTGGTCTCATTCGTTACAAACTGGAACAGATCTGTTGTTGAGGTTCGTGGTCTCATTCGTGGTCTCCTCCTCCGTCCTACTGCGCGATTGGATCTGATCTTGTTTTGATTTGGGGTACGTACAGTGATTTGGATCTTCTTTTTATATTGTGTTTGATTTTAGTGTTCTGCTTGTCCTCGCATGTGTTTGAGATCGATTTGTTCGATTTCGTGTTTAGTGTTCTCGCAACGACGGCGACTTTGGTGGTTAGGGTTTCGGGCTAGCGAGGGTGGTTTTGGTGGTGTCTGGTGGACGAGAGAGCTACGAGGAGGCAAGCCAGTCAAAAATTTTACTCCCCGCAAGGTTGCGCAGTAATATTATCTGCTTGATCGATTTTAGTGTTCTGCTTCTCATGATTTCATTTTTGTTCGATTTCGTTGCTTCATATTGCTTCTCGTTGCTTGAGATCGATTGGATCTGATGTTGTTTCGTTTGGGGTACAGTGATTCCAATCAGCACTAGCTGCTTCGGAAGCTAGCACCGAGGACGAAGCACGAGAAGCAAGCACAGAGAAGAACAACAGCATCCAGATCTGAGACGGTGAGCAGTTACTCGATTGTTTTTTTTTTTTTTTATCTGGAGATCAACCTTCTTTTATACGTATACGGGTGGTTGCCGCTTAAGGTTTGACTTGACCGTTGCTATAGTTGATATGGCACTCAAAAAACGATGACCCTTCAACAGTCTGAACATGTTCGCTTCATGGTCTGATTGATAAGCTGCATTGGCCATAGTACTGTACATACCATCTAATGTTAAGGTTCTAATAGGTGGGGATTGATCTAGAGCAAATAGTTTGATTTGGTCAGATCATCGAAAGAAGTTGGATGTCGTGCCCGTGCGCTATTCGTTTTGTGGTCTGAGTGATAAACACCATTGGCAGCTATTGATATCTTTAAATGTCAAGGTCTATGACTCTATATAACAGTGGGAGTCAGATATATATAGAGTTACTAGTTTGATTAGGTGAGACTAATTATAAAAGGAAACTGTATTGCCATGAATTTTTTTTGGTTTATGGTCGAGCAATGATTGGCAGCAATATTATTATTATCTTCCAATAATAATATCTGCAGAGGATGAGGCTAGATCTAGAGTAAGTGGTTTAATTGGGAGAGATTGTAGGAAGCTGTATATGCAAACTTTTCCCTCCTAATTAAGGTCTTGAATCAACGTCTTGATATGGTGGATTATCGAGATTTTACGTAAAGTAAATGGATACCTCTTGACTTTGGCTATTGAGACAGGAAAAAAGCTATGATTTAGAAAGCAAATAGAGTTAAAAAGGTAGATTGATCACTATTTTGTTATAGGATTAAAGGCTCCATCTATAAGAAGTGTGTTGATGGAGAAACATGAACCACATGATCTATTTATATTATCCAAACTTCGATGTGGGTTTAATATCTCTAATACGTCCGGTTCTGATATCATGTAGAAATATGAGGTTCACTTCTAAAACTAATTGGTAATAGGAGGAGAGGCTCTTAATCTATTTATATGATTGTAAGTTTTATCCAAACTTCAATGTGGGTTTAGTATCTTTAACAGGTGCTCGTTGTATTTAAGGTTTCTATCATAGATTATCGTCACTCAATGGCATATCGAGTGTCTTTGAGTTCTAGTACATAGTAAAGGCGTAGCTATGATTCTCCTATTCAGATATGGCAAGGCTTTAAATAGAAGAAGTTTTGAGATATAGACATCATTTTATAGGAGTAATATCTTCAAGGTATGATCCTTGGAAGATAATCAATTAGTACTGCATTAGGTTTTAGGGGAGGCACACGATCGGGCCGCGTCATTGTAATCTAGACATGGCAGATGTTCGTGCACGACATGTGACACTTCACCTTACCAGAATTAAAAAGCATATAGGTATGCAGAGAACAGTCAAGAGTTTTTGAACCGAAGTGACTTGTTGATGAGCGAGGATCCGTATAGAATATGTTCTTTGATGAACAGATGACGAACCTTGAGGTTGGAATGCAAGCATAGAATACTTCAGGATTAATAAGCATCGTTGGAACAAAGCAAAAAACTCTTGTTCAACTTCCAGAGAAAGAAAAAAAACCTAGGACATTAACTGCAAATTAATATCGTCTGTGCATGCATATCGTTGGTTCAGGTCTAAGTTTGACGGACAGGATATTTCGCTTGGTTCATTTTTAGGTGGAATCAAAATGCAGACTGATATACTTGTATGTTTTTTGTTTTATAAGTTGATGTTTCATCTCATGCAGATTCTAACTGGTCTGTTTGTGGAATCTGTGTACGCTAGAGCTGTAAACGTCCTCGACAACCTCAGCTATGCGTTGAAGGCTATTTGATGGAGCCCACCGATATTACAGCAGTAAGTTCTAACTTTACGTTACTGTCTAGATTTAGCAATTTTTATCTTCCTTGTGCTGGAATAGGGAAAAGATCCTGTTTATTTTATCTGTTGCATATTCATTGAGCATCATGATTCGTTTACTGCTATTCTGAGAAGCCAAATTTGGTCTGTTAGTATTGTCCAGACATTGGGTGGTGCTTTTACCAGTGAGGTGATTAGCACATGATTACTAATTTCCTACTCAAATACCCAATATACAACAACTCGATTGTCTAATTAAAGCAACAAGATCACAACAAAAATTTAGATGTACTAGAACAATTCGAAAGCAATACCGCTATAAATTAACAGCTTTTTCTCTCTTCTTCTTGATCACTCATATTCAACATTCTTCTGAGCCATTCATGGGAATGGCAACAGGAAAGATCATCTTCTTTGCTCTGTGTCTTCTTTTTCCATGCTATCTTTCCCACGAAGACTTCATAGATCTTAGGCCATTCCTCAATATTTATAAAAATGGTACGATTGAACGGAGCACCGTTGCACTTTCCACACCTTTATCAAAGCACACACCTCCTAAACTTGACGACCCACAAACCGGTGTCTCCTCCAAAGACATTGTCATCTTCCCAGCCACCAATGTCTCGGCTCGCATTTACCTTCCTAAGATATCTGATCCTAAGGAAAGAGTTCCTGTCTTGCTATATTTACATGGTGGCTGTTTCTGCATTGGCTCTGCATTTGGCTTCGGAGATCATAGCTACCTTACTAGGGTCGCATCCCAAAGCAAAGTTATAATCGTGTCGGTCAACTACAGATTAGCTCCAGAACATGAGATTCCTGCAGCCTATATCGATGCATGGTCTGCCTTGAGATGGATAGCCTCCCATACGAAAGGAGGGGTCGAGCCATGGTTGGTTAATCATGGAGATTTCGGGAGAGTCTTTGTTGGGGGCGATAGTGCAGGCAGCAATATAGTCCACAATGTGGCCATGTGGGCAGGAAGAGAGAAGTTGCCTGACCATATTAGAATATCGGGGGCAGTTCTTGTAACTCCATACTTCCTAGGATCAAAACCTGTTGAATATGAAGCAAAGAACATTACTGATACGTCCGTTTACAAAGTTTGGAAATATGTCTGCCCTTCTTGTAAATATGGTGTGGACGACATGCATATAAATCCACTTGGACCAGACGCCCCTAGCTTAAAGCAGCTTAAGTGCAAGAAAATGATGGTTTATGTTGGCGAGACGGATGTTGAGTTGAGGGCTAGGGGGATTTGGTATTATAGAGGAATTAAAGCTAGTGGATGGAAGGGCAAGCTTAGGTCGTTTGAAGCAAAAGGGTTTGGCCATGTTTTCCCGATATTCTCCCCTGAGCATCAAGAGAGTAAAAAGTTCATGAAGCACTTGGCGAAGTTTCTACAAAACTGATTGCGAGGATTGAGTTTGATAGGGAAACTGAGTCTTGGAATGTATTCCAGAAAACGATAGATATGTATAAATGATGAGTTGCCTTTCCATTTTCTTCTCGAGTTATGCGATCTTTCTTTGATTACTCTGATGCTTATTAGGATAATCTTTGTTCATGCTATGACATCATAATGCGGTGATATTTGGTAGAGTGAAGCGTATTATCTGGTATATCAGTATATGCCCAAGCATTGGTCGCTGTGTACCTGTTGATTATTATCCGTTATTTTGTCTGATAGATGGAGATATTCAGTCTTCCAGTATCATTCAATCTCTTTGTTGTTGCGGGCATCCTCTCCATGTGATTCAGATTGCTTAAACTTGTTACATGATATGTAACTCTTGAAACAATTTCCTTTAACCTGTTCGGCCATAGCTAGTTGATGTATGTTTCTGGTTCAGCATGTCGTTTGATGGCTGATGCATATTTCAGATGCAGCCAGGTATGCCGTATAACTAATCTTTGATTTGGGATGCGTGGAAGTTGTTTCGTTGTTTGGAACATTACTGTTGCATGGTATGGTTAAGCTCATATTTTTTTTTTTTTGGGTATGGAGTTAAGCTCATATTTTCATTGCCAGGATTTTTCAAAAGCTGATTGGTTCTGGTCGAAGGGTTATATTGGTTTTTCAGGAAGTCGTCTCGAGCAATAATGTGGTCAGCAGTGCAGTCATTTCGTCTGTGAAGGTGTTCAAGAGCTGCAACGATGAAATCCAAGATGTAAAGGAAGGAGAGATGTTACCACCCCCTCAGATCTGCATATTTCTCTTCAACGCTGCTTCTCCTGATGAGGGTTGAAGGGAAGATGCAGCTTGTTCAGTCTTACTCTGCACAGTTTAGAAACATGCATTCGGCATTTGAGCCATGTCGGGCAATTTTTTCTGTATAACATGATCATCATGTTGTCTTATATATGAAGATCAAGAATGCCTTCTGTATGAAAGTTTGGTAGTTCAAATCAAACTGCGATGTGATGTTTAGATATGTGGTTAAAATTGTGCTAATCGTTGACATGAGATCAATCAATGGGAAAATCACAGACCATTACAAGGGCATTGGTCGCATGGTATGAGATCGCGGAGTTTTGTGTGCATATTGAAGCATTGAATTCAACTTTCTTTGATTTCTAACAGAGCGATGTCCATGACAGACTGAAAGTATTACAAAGATATTGTTGCTGCTACACTGACAGATGAAAGTAGCCTTGCGGAAAATTTTACATTAAACAGTATGACAATCTCAATCTGACTTTGTGTTCTATGATCCATTGCCAAGGCTCCGCTTTCAGTGAATAGTCGCAGCATCCCACTTCTCATAAAATGTAGTCCTAGTCTCGCCGAAGAAACATGTTATTTGGCTCCCTACACAAAGCAGGCGATGAATTGCCTCGGATGTCTATGGACGACAGAGCATCAGTTCCTGCCGATGGAATCGACAGCACCAACGGGCATATATTTTGCAGAGAGAAAACCTCCAAACTGGAACTTGCTGCCTTAGCAAAAGCGATGCACCAATTCTCACTGTTGATGAACGGACTTCCGGTTAGGGAGTGATTTCATCAAGGTCGCCGACAAATCCTCTCTAATGGAACCTTGTCCTGCAATATTGAAACCAACAGATAGGAAGAGTTCAGTTTTGTGGCTCTCACAGAGTCACGACATAGTGGCCAAGTGGAGCAAAGAATTTTCCTTCATCGTTATAGAAGTGTTAGTACTGATTTAAAGTGTCGAGGACTTCCCCTATAGCGAGGTCCAAAGATTAACAACAGTCTAGTCACGCAGAGCAAGTGACTTGTTCTGTCTGTACTTGACTCGGGATAAATATACAAGCATCGTTGCTCTATGAAGATTATTAATTCAGTGCAAAAGACAATGCAGCAGGTCTATAGATCCACATTACAATACATGTGAAGATTTACCTCAGACTTATCATTGTCATATCGCACAACAAATATGCATCTGCAACCCTTAATGTCATGCAATCTTCTTTGTATTTCTATCACATGGGCATCGACATAGACCGCATACTCGGATCTTTCCTACATGATTTATAAAGAAGAAGCAATAAAACAGCAGATCAATGAGTTACTGACTAAAAAAATAGGCCAGCAATGACCTGTACAGAAAGGTAGATAATTTTGCAGCAAATATAGAGCTAGTAAAGCAAGTCAGAGAAGCTCAAATTTACCTGGAAGCACAACACAAGGTCACCAACCTTGACTCTATGGCAATCCGAAGCTTCCAGAGGAATTGAACGCTCGCGCACCCCCATCTTTGCATTCACCCATTCATCATGCGAGTTATTGAAACCCGCAAATCTCACACGAACTTCCTGGCAAATAAGATCACCACCAGGCAAGTTAAAAAGCCAAATCATCCGACCTGATTCGGATGCCGAATACGTTAATTAAAGCCAAGAAGCACAATGAAGAACCAAAAATCCCTCCATCGTGGAACATGCACAATGCATAGTCGAGCTATAGACGCTTACCAGGTCACCAGTTACAAGAATCCGGAAGTTCAGAAATGATGCAACGTCGTACCTGGAATCCCGAGGTAATCATTAAATGCCACAGTTCCCATTTTCTTGCAGAAACAAGTATCATTCATCTAAGTTGACAATATCATCCATCTATTTGACAACATCATCATTTCAAATTCAATGTGTATATGTAGCAAATTATGATCCATCAAGGATATGAGCAGATGAAAGTTCTTCAAACGTCTTTCCTAGCCAGCATAATACAAATTTTAGATGATCGAGTGTAGCCAGCAAAATAAATCATTAAGCATACCAATGCATAATAACCCAAATCAAGCAATGAAAAGAGCATAGCCCCATCATCAACATGAGCGGAAGCTAGTAAACCACCAAATCAATCATCGAATACACAACATCGTGTTTTTGTTCTATGATTCCATCTAGAAATGGAAAATAGATAAACATATTCATGAAAACCTGAACTTTGGCCAAGATGAAAGAGTTTGCTTACAGTTAATTCTGGGGCTTTATGCATATGCTTACCATGCATTATCTCTCAACGACCTAGCCTCAAAAGCCAACTCCGAAAGTTCTGAAGCCTTTCCACCTGCATAAATTTGATGAGTGCAAATGAAAGATCATAGTTGATTGCGAGTTTAGATACATCACGTCACTGATCAAATTTACAATATCAGCAGAAAATTTGTCTCATTTGGATTAAAATACAAAGAAAAGGGAGTCTTGGCCCCTTGGAGGCATTAAAGAGCACCTTTAAGCACGATAGATGTCTCTGCAATGTTGCTGGAAAGATTGGTATCTGAAGAAACTAGGGGATCTTTACTTCCACAAGACTTAAAATTAGTCGCATTTTGTTTTGCGTGGAACCAATTTTGTACCTGATAAGCCATAGGGGAGTTTAATGAAGGAAACATCATAAAGCTGTTAACTTTGTGCAACAGTATAACTAACAACAGGGAACCTTACCTGTTCCCAACGTACCGAAGGTTTTCCATAGCGACAAGTTGAGGCACTGGTTGATGAAAAAAGTAGTAAGGAATTAGCGTTCATGTTACAAGTTACACTAACAGGTCAAGAAAACTGTCAGGACAAATGTTATGCTAGAGTATAAGTTGTCTGCCTCCTTGATTACTGATTTTTGAGAAGATGAATAGTTATGACTTGGTCGGTCCATGCACATAAAATCAATGCACAAGACCTGATGGGTAACACAATGATACCTCGTGCCTAAAAATCTGAAAAAGAAAAGGATAGATAATTCCGTACATGAGAAGCCATAGTTTTCTCATAGTTAAACTGAATATCTGTCAAAGAGTTGGGGGAGGGAGAGGGAATCTTGGGGCACCTCCCTTAGGTAGGAAAAGAGACTTTCAAAAAATTGTGATTTGAAACATCACAATCAGATTATTGACAAACCTTACTCATGCACTGGGCATTCGACCAAAGTTTGGAACGATCATGAAAAACACGTGCTGGGTGAGAGTTGCTTTATCAACAATTTAAATATCTGTAGCCTACTTGACCTTTTGTTTCTTGATGCCAAGATAAGTGATACTGTCTAACTTTCAACTTAACTAGTATGACCTTTAAGATTGCATCATCACGTCTAAGAGAAGACTTTTAAAACTTTGCGCTGTATCAAAAGCTGTTGTATCCGTCCATCCAAGTTTTCTTTTTACCTAAAACTTGCTGCAAGGTCTTCACAAAATTCCCGGCCTAGGCAATCCTCTTTCACTTCTCTGAACAAGTTTTCCATCTCCTCAATCTAACAAGGGATAAAACAAATGCTTTTCGTTACTCAACAACAGTGAATAACTAAATACAGTAACAAATAAGAAGAAGACTACTAACATGAAAACAATAGAAGAAAGGATTTGAGCTTCATACAGCAATCAGCAAACAAAATGATCATTCCAATACTTGAAATTGAACAGTTGTTTGCAAAGAGGGAGTTCATTTGCCCAAAACAGATGCATGAGAACACATTAAGTTCATAACCAAATATGATTTATGGATACCACGCATACAGAAATACATAAACGATTGACACTGAGATTCAAAGTTTGAAATGCTCAGATTGATTGGTTGAAAGAAATCGAGAATTGTGACGATCAAGTCTTGAATGATAGTTCATCTCTTACAATATGCATGTACTTCATTTAGGTTAAAAATAAACTCCCACATTCAAGTAGAATATAACGACCTCCAACACCAAACGCAAAAATATCGGTAAATCTAGTGTGATGCTTACACAATCAGTTGTGACATTTCATAGATCATAGAGCAAACGATTTTCTTGTCACGTGTTTATATTTTTACCCCTGATAGTAAAATTTACTTTTGTCTTCCGGGTAAGTTCTTAATCAAGCATAGAAGTTAGAAACTGCGCGTCTATGCTGCTTTCTTCCTGCTGATTATGTACGACAAGGAGCGTATTAATACCGTCAGTTGCTTGGTCCATTTTCTAATCAACATGTTGGTTCATTTTACCCTATCCTTGCAACATTCATCACCTGATATCATAGATCAGTGCTGATCATGATGCTAGCTAATCCCAGGTAATTTATCCATATGATAGATGCTCGTTCACCAAATAATCACTTTACTGCACAAAAGTTGACTTCAACCTCCACATCTATGTGCTTCATGATTCTGACCTGGATACGGTGGCGAATCAGATACCAGGGAAACATACAGCACCTGCTTTAATAGGTGCCTTCCCCACCAGTTATCTATGAAATCTAATTCTCACATCAAGGTTAGACTTTCATTTCCATACCCCTGTAACAAAAAATCTAGGGAACATTTTTCCTCAAACTAGCCACCTTTTTCGGATTTGGAAAATGACTCTGCTCTGCTCAAGAATTCGAACATGATTAAAACTCCAATAAGTCAAGGTCAATATCTTAGACATCGTGATATTTCGCACATATAAATCAAGAAGGAAAAATAAATAAGCTAAAAATGCAGGGCATAAAGTCGCCTTGCGCAATTTTACCAATCCTACCACTGGAGCTAGATCTAGCCCGCCATGACAACCCTTCGCGATGGAGACAACAGCATAGCTGACTGAAATTCATCACTCGACTAGGTAGCAAAGAACTTATACAAAATAAAAGTTAACAAACTAAAGGAACATTTAGGCGGCCACTTGCCTAGGACTTGGGCAGTCCCAAAACTTCCTAGGAGATGCCGAACGGTCACTCTATGTCAGATTTCCTCTGTAGATGTAGCTGTAATCTTGTGGCATAGAAAATTATCTAGCTTTGAACGACAGTCTCTCAAGTCTCTCTTCATTTCTCATATCACTTTAATCATGCAACATACTTCTTAGATACTATACATACATAAGCTGCCTCAACACCTTTCATTTCAAAAACATCGTTAGCAGGTCATCGTTTTCCAAGCAACATACCCAATTACCAAGCTCGTCAATTTCCAAGCCTATAATCAAACCGAATCACAAAACCCTAGCCAGTAGCCACCACAAACAAATGCCATTATATCATCACCGCCAACACTACATGGCAAACGACAGCACAGTATCAAACAACCGTATATGTTCCTTTTCTATATCATCATCTACAAACATGTGAGAAATGAAGATGAATCCCCACTCCAGAATCTACCTTGCATTTAGAACACACGACAGTTCCCTACAGTATCAACAGGTAAATGATTGACTGAAATGATTGTTTCTCAATTACTCCCTGCGGTACGGATTTCAATATACATATGTAAAAATTCTGTATACATTCTAATAGAGGCAAACTACACTAAAATACCTAATGAAAATCTCACTTATAATTTTGGTGCCCATTTATATTTTTCCAGTTAAAATGTACGAAATTAAGTGCACACACAAGGATCTACAATGCACAGAGCCATCACTACAGAGCCATCACTATAGGTCACGGGTACTAAAACGTAAATCGAAACTGCAATGAGTACCTTTGCCCAATTTCTCCTAACCCGTTCAAGTAGATTACTAGATAGTTATAGCATATGAAGATAATTATAGTGCTGCCAGTACACGGGGAGTAAAACGTGAATAACAGCAATCTATACAAAACCAATCAACGACAATCAAAAATGGAGAGAACCCATCAAATAATATAGCTGAAATTGCAAATGATGGAAGAAACAACACGAATTTACCTCGGATTCTGTGAAACTTGGTGTGGTGAGTTTCATGTCCTTGGCTTGAATCTTCTCCATTTCAAGGGTTTCTGGATTGGTTTTCAGGGTCTTTGCTGATTGAAGAGAAACGGCGGCGGACGGCCGAGATCGGCGGCGGAAAGTTGCTCCGGCGGCCGGGGGAAGTGGCTGAATCGGCGATTTCTGCCGGAATTCGGACAAGTAAAAATCCACCGGTAAAAATAGGGAAATATAAAGCATGGAAAATGATATTTATTAAACCAATCTGGATTGCTCCAGTGATATTTAATTCTAATTTTTTTGACAATCTTAAAATCCAAGTTGATCATTTCCGTTGACTTCGATCAAAATCTTATCCGATGCTGATGATGTTATTTTATGTCTCGATAAGGTTGCAACGCTTCAAAACCGTCTCATGGAAAAAATACAACGTATATAATAAAATTGATCTTATTATAAATGATTTATTAGACGAATAAATATTTTTTTCGTAAAATTATCGTGAAACATCAAATCATAAGGTTGATTTTATTCAATGATTTCTATCAAAATTTTACCCGATGCTGATGATGTTATTTTATGTCTCGATAAGGTTACAACGCTTCAAAACCGTCTCATGAAAAAAATACAACGTATATAATAAAATTGATCCTATTATAAATGATTTATTAGACGAATAAATATTTTTTCCCATAAAATAAACGTAAAATATCAAATATAATTTTACTTATATATTATAACCTTATATCTAAATAAAATTTATCATATTATTTAATAATAAAAAAATAACGTATCAAAATACATGATGAATAACACATCATTGTTCAATGTTATATTTTTCATAGAATTGAAGAAATATGAGTAGCATATATTAAAAAAAAATTCTGATGATAACATCGAGTTAATTTTTTTAACATATCAAAGGAGTTAGACAGCTTATTTAAACAAACATAAGATGCTTATTAAAAGAAAAAAAAAAAACATAAGACGAAATGCCAATTCACGGGCTCAACAACACTGCAACGAATTGTATATTCCTATATGACTTATCTCCTAATCTGAAATATGTCCCCCATTACATTTACACCATCTTGTTTGGGAAATGTAGGATTAGGACAAATATCTAGCAACATAGAAAGGTAGGTCAAATCAAAACAGTACAATGCAAATATTCACATCATAGATTACGAAACTCTTTTTCACATTTCTGTCTCTAGTGTATACTTCGTCAAAAATCAAAATTGTGATGCATGGGCTGCCAGACGGCCCAGACAGCAAGCTACGGTGTGATGAAGCCATGTTAGCTGCATCAAAATCGGTCATAACAGTACACTTGTAATGTAGGCGCTAAATTTTAGCTTATGGGACCATGTATGTAGTTTATAGTGTAGTTCCATAAAATAGCAAAAGAGTCACAAGTCACATTTGCTAAAACCAAAATGGAACACGACTTTCGCAAGCTATGAAAGCAAAGCAACCGCGCCGCCAGCAATAACTAAACAGCTCAAAAAGAAGCTAAACAAAACATACACCGTGATGAATGGAAGCAGAAATGGTAACCTGAATCGAACTGCGAGCCAGTCGAGCTGGAGCAGAAGAAGAGACAATGATTATGACGATGAAGAAGCTCTGATGTGCGCGTCATTGGAGAAACTACCAACTTATGATAGGCTAAGAACAAGTATCATGAAGTCCTTTGTAGAGGAGTCCAATGTGCATCAAGGGGAGGATCATAAGGAGTTTGTGCACAAGGAGGTTGATATAATGAAACTCGACTCTAATGAAAGAATCCGATTTATGGAAAGATTGTTCAAGGTAGCGGATGAAGATAATGAAAGATTCTTGAAGAAATTCAGAGATAGAATCGACAAATACGAGTTACTTCCTTTTTACATGTATATCAATGACATATTATCATGATCACTCACTTTAAAACGAATGTTTCGTAACTAATTATGTTGTTTGATTCTTATGCGCAGAGTTGGGATGTGGAAGTAAGATTCAAACAATTGGTAGTCGAGGCGAATGTTCATGTGGGGACAAGAGCTCTTCCGACTCTGCCAAATGTTGCACGAAACATCATGGAATCACTCCTCCAAAAGATCGGAATAAATTTATCTGAGAGAACAAAACTTATGATTCTCAAGGATGTATCTGGCATTGTGAGACCGTCAAGGTATGAAAGTTCTACTACATGCTAAGCACTGTTTCAGCAATCCATTTCATACGATAAAATTTCAGCCACATCATGAGTCATGACTATAGTGCTTAAGCAATATGATCATATAAGTTTCTCCCTGGACCATTTAAAAGCGAAGTGTGATCAATTTAATTTGTATACAGATGGTCGTGACGTCCTTGAGATTAGGTGGACAGCATCGATCATTCCATCAGAATGTTTCATCATATAATAAATGATCACAATGAATCAAACTATTACGAGTTATATGTTTATAAGTGTTGTAGCTAAATAATGATGTACATTATTCCCTAAAAAAGAAAATATATTTGGGAGAATATTATCCCTTATACTTTCCTCCGTCTCATATTAATTAAAATATTTTTTTTAAATTGTCTCAAAAAATAAATGAAATATCTTCTTTTTTTTATAACCTTTTAACATAAAAAAAATTAAATCAAACTCATCTGTTACGATTAATTTTATTATTATTAAAAAATATGTTTTTTATTGTAATCTATGCTAAACCCATTTTCTTGGAATCAAAACATTATCATTAAAATTGAAATGGGGAGAGTATCATAAATGGAAACTTAATAAAAAAACCTCGTCGTAATGTACATTAACGTCAATTGCGGCCGGTCTATTACGACGTCTTCGAAGACGATCGGAAACATGGCAATCGGTTCCGGCGAAGGCGGCGGCGGCGACATCGCTGACGAGGGTACCAATGATCAATTGAAGTTCTTATGATCAGTGTTTGCATCTATCGACGCATTTTTCTCGCAATTCGATTAGGGTTTCCTATAGAATAGAGCGATATTCAGTCTCGATCGTGATCGCAGATTTTTCGAAGTTTTGCCGATTCTCATTCTTCTGTGTGCTCTGAATTCGTATCCATGGGAGGAGCTAAGTGGTCGAAGGCGGTCAGTTTATGTTGAATCTGTGAGAATGGCCGGGGAAGGATGAGCACTCAATTAGATTATGAATACAGGTTTTGGAAAAAGTAGTGTATTAGAATGTGTGCAAAAATTGTAAAGTGCAGCATGAGTTGGAGATATCATTCCTTGTTCTATTTGACTTTGTGTCATTTGGATGAACGCATTCCCTACAGCAAATAATGGCATCTCATCATTTTCTCTAAAATCTTTTTGAATCTAGAGGAATAACTATAAGGACATGGAGAAACAGTCTTTTTGTTTTCTCCAACAGAAATAAGATGACGTACATCTCGTTCTTCCCAGACCTTATCCATGACGGGAATATCTGGATATTCCCGTTCTTATTGTAGTATGAGTTGGAGATAATCGCCAAATGTAATGTATTACAGTAGCTTATTGTACTTTTATAGGTTTTACTGTATTATTTTGCATAATGAAAGCGAAATACTGAGTGAAAATAGAGATTTTGAGGTAGAGATTCTAGTGTGAATGCTCTAAACTTAGAGTTTGGGACAAATAGCTACTCTTAGCATGATTGTTGCCTTGAACTTTGAGTTATGTAGTATTTCTTCAAAATTATTTGTCACAATAAACACGTAAACAGTGTAAGCCCATATAAGCATTTAAGCAGAAAAAATGCTTGCTGGTCAATTTGACCAGTTTTAAGCCCAGACAAGCAGGCCCTTCACTATGTGCTTATTGAGTCATGATTATGCTTCTAGGGGTTTGGACGCCCTTGAGTTGTGAGAGTTTATGGGATTTGTGTATAGATCACTTTATACTTCGTTGCTTGCATAGTTATGAGATATTGGGTTTCTAGGGATAAAAACTCCAGGTAACATGTTATGAGCTACTATTATGTATCATTGTAAAGAAGGCGTTCACCCATTTATGGTTTTGAACCCCCTCAGTGGCAGCCACAATTTGCAATAAAATGTTTAGTAAGTAGGGAGAGGTTTGTTTTACTTTCTCCTAGTTGTGTATTGCTTGGTCTTTTGTGTTTCTTTCAATGTTTTGGGTGTTTCAGTGCTGCATTGGGTGGATCCTAATGATTTAAATGTACTAGTTTCTCTAACTGTTGGTTTGATGGTGTTATTGGACAATCTCAGTGTTAACAGATATTTATTGGTATTATTTTGAGGTATTTTTTTCCCTGTAATATTAAGTATTTGCTTTTGACATGTGTGAATTTTGTATTGTTGGGGCCACCGTCTTCCGGGAACACTACACTTCTATTGGCGCTTGCAGGAAGGCTCGACCCAACTTTAAATGTTCCTCGTCATCCTACTATTGTTATATTAGGGTAGTGTACCTAGAACTTAGCAATTCTCTTACAGCTTTGATTTGATTGTGCCAGTGGAACCTCTATTTAGTGATGTTAGAGTCTTCTGCTTTACAACTATCTGTATGTGAGGTTCCTGTCATAATAGGAAAGAACTTATTCATAATAAGAAAGAACTTACTCATAATCAACCATTTGTATAGTCTTTATACTCAAAATATTGTGGGCATAGGGTTCCTGACTCTATGGCATGCCTAATTTGTTTGTCCTTGTCTGCATATGTTTCCCCTCTATGCGAAAATTTTTATCCATAGGCATTTGTTTGACAGGATTTGTATATGAAAGTGACGTTAATGTATTTCTTATATTCGAGTTAGGTTGACGGTGATGTAACATATAATGGTTATGGGCTCTATGAATTTGTTCCTCAGACGACATCGACATATATTAGCCAGAATGATGTTCATGTTGGCTTAATGACTGTCAGAGAGACTTTAGGTTTCTTAGCAAGGTGTCAGGGTGTCGGATCTCGCTATGGTACTAACCAATTTCTTTCTCATTTGACCATATCATTATGGTGCCGTGCATGTTTGTTTAAGTTTTGACCATGTTATAGAACTCCTTTGTGAGCTTGCAAGAAGGGAAAAGGAAGCTCAAGTGTACCCCGACTCCGAGGTTGATCTTTTCATGAAGGTGAATGCTAGAGGAATCTCATTTCAAATAGATTGTTTATTTGCAACATGCTCAGTTGTTTCCTTCAAATGTCCCTTACATTTGCCATTCAGGCTACTGCGCAGGAGGGAGTAGAGAGCAGTCTTATCGTAGACTACACTCTTAGAGTAAGTTTTTTCTTCTTAAGGTTAATCAGAAATATGGTTACTGTTCTTCAAGGATCCCTTCTAAGTGTTGCTATCATGGCTGTCATGTTGTAGCCTGTCAAGATGTGGCTACATTTGAATTGTTCATGCTGTTAAACTTAATCATCACCATATGATATGGCCTTTAGTATTGAAGCTCTCTCTGAATGTTCTCAAAATGGTTGGGTTCAGCATGCACCTAAATTCAAAAACTAAGGTACTGGTGATTTTTAAAAGTGCGCCAAATTCCATTGGCCTGATTGAATTTTTTAAGTACATGGTTGTTAGTAATCTTATATAGAACGGAAAACAAAAAAGAAGATAGTTTATCCCTGAAAAAGAAACATTAAAAAAATTCTCTGTGCATATAGTGTTGTATTCATCAACTTTTAGATTTTTCCTTTTCCTCGCGTGGAAAGAAGCAATGCTGTGAAACTTCTGATTAGGGGAATGAGGGTGGACAAAAGGACTGAATCCCGTGTTTGATAGAAGTGAGTTCTGATGTCTAATATTCGAAGATGTGATTCTGTTGTTTTCCATTGCCTGACATATTTTCTTTTAATACTTGGACTGCTTTTGTTCATTTTTCTTTTTCATGTCCTGTAATGACTCGATGCTAACCACAGTGATCATGACTTGGATCAGATCTTAGGGCTTGACATATGCAGTGACACTTTAATTGGGGATGCGATGCTGAGAGGGATCTCTGGTGGACAGAAAAAACGAGTCACTACAGGTTGCTTAGTACTTAATTTTAGGTTTTTTTTTAATTAATTCTGAAGTACATTTACGTTCAACTTTGAACTTTATATTTCTAATCACTTCATTTATATGTAGTAGTGGGCTACAGCACTACAGTTAGATGACAATTGAGATCACTTTCTACCTGCCTATGCTCTATGACCCTGGACGGAAAATGCGATCACTTCTCCAATACTATTCGTATAATTTTTCTGGGTTCTCTTTCAAGGATCACTTCCATTGGAATCAATTTACTTAGATGGTGTGTACGAAGGAATTCTTATGAATCTCTTCCATCAACATTGCATATTTATATCCAGAAAATGGACTATTCTTGATAAAAGCGAAAAGCCTTTATTTCTATTGTTCGTAAAGGTTAAGGGGTTTTGCATTTTGAAACCACTTGCATACTTGGTTGGCAACAGGTGGGAGCTTGGAGTTCGTCACTTGGTGATGTGTATTGCTGACAGACTTTAGCTGCTTACAGTTTTCAACTGAAACTTCACTTGTGTGTGTTTGCTTCAGGGGAGATGATTGTAGGCCCAGCCAAGATTCTGTTCATGGATGAGATATCAACTGGGTTGGACAGCTCCACAACTTATCAGATAGTGAAGTGCTTGCAGCAGGTTGCTCATCAGACTGATGCCACTATATTGATGTCTCTGCTCCAGCCTGCTCCCGAGACTTTTGAACTCTTTGATGACATCATTCTTTTAGCAGAAGGACGAATTGTCTACCAGGGTCCACGGGATCATGTCGTTGAATTCTTTGAGAGCTGTGGGTTTCGTTGTCCTGAGAGGAAAGGTATTGCAGATTTTCTACAAGAGGTAAGTTCATGATCTAGACAATAGCTTGTGCTAGTGCCTGTAATTCTGCACAGACACGATATGACTTGTTTATGTGAGTGTATTTGATTCAAATGATCTTTCCTTTACAACTTTATCTAAGAAACGCTTTGAAGTTGAAGATTTAGTTTTGAGCCACGATGAATAACTTAAACTTGTTAGACATGAGGGTGTCGGTCTTATGATGTTTATATTTGAAAAATGGTCAGGCTTAAAGCAGGATATTACAACAGATTATTTGAACAGATTTATGCCTTTTTGCCCTTTGAGGTAATATGAAGTAGTTGGGTCGCGTCCTGTTACTCCTGTATAGCATGATGATGAGAAGATTTGGCAGTTTAGTCTACAAAAAGATTTATGAATTGCTATCCAATTGTTTGGGGATTTCCCTAAAAAGTGATTGATTGGTGCAGGTCACCTCAAAAAAGGACCAATGGCAGTACTGGTTTGGCAAAAGTAAGGTGTATAAGTACATTACCGTTGCAGAGTTTGTGGCCCTTTTCAAAAGCTTCCATGTGGGAGTAAGGCTGGCGGATGAGTTGTCCACCCCGTATGACAAAGCTCTATCTCATGAGGCAGCTCTAGTGTTTGAAAGATTCTCGGTTCCGCTTAAGCAGCTACTGAAAGCATCTTTTGATAAGGAATGGCTCTTGATGAGAAGGAACTCTTTCTTTTATATTTTCAGGGC
>JAOVYX010004858.1:0-37786 GCA_035668315.1 Drosera spatulata
GCTCAAACCTGTGTCTCAAATGTATAATAACTTTAACGATGCAACGTTCATCGTTCTTAAATTTTTATTTACGCGTTTGTTGCATACGCTTCGTACGTATATTTTTAATCCAAAATATATATTTAAATCTGACAAATTTTTGTGTTATTATACTCAGATAAGTTTTTTTCATTTTTGGGAATCAGTTTCCCTTTATCATCTAGATACAGAGATGGATCCATGGGAATTAATCTTCCCTCAAGGACTATTTTTCTTATCCTCAAATCGACCTGGTCAAAATAGAACATCATTCTAGCCTTTCAATGATTGAATTTGTGGTCTTTTAAGAGAGAAGGATAAGCATAATAAGGAATGAAAACTTTGCTGACACATGCCATTCCTAAAACACAGATTAGTAACTTGTTTGCAAGCTAAATACAGTAAGTACCTTTTCAAGAGGTGTTACGCCTAGAAAGGTTCGCTCTGATACCAATTGAAAGTCCTAATATGCTTGTTGTGGAAACTAGAGGGGGATGAATAGTCTCTTTTTCGAAATACTTTCAAACTAATCAAGATTAGTTTGATAGTAGGGTTATTCTAAGGTTACTTCAGTAATACGAAACCTTAATGCAGTAATATTAATTCCTTTTAATTTTGTACTATGTCAATGTTGATTAACAATAGGGTTAAAAGTACTGAAAACAGTAATGTAAATACACAAAGGATTTTTATACTGGTTAGGAAATATAGCTAAAATATGACTATATCTCGTACTCTTGTCTTCCCTTGATAATCAGTGTGATATATCAAGAGGATAGCACCACGTGTGTTTGTTTTAGGCTCACAATCAACCTGTCACTTTACAATATGTTTACGACAATACAAACCAATCTCAAGAACTTTTCTTCTCCTAGACAGGACTTGAAACAGCTTCTCAATCTTGTTTGCATAATACTAGTACTATTCAATCCTTTCTTTTAGATTGCTGGTTTACATCTTCAGTAATCAACTTCGCAGACTTGTTCACTTGGAGCCTTACTACACGTGTTCTCAATTCAGAGCAATGGAGATTTAAAAGTTACTAATCTTGGACATCAGCCTTTGGTATTTATGGGCAATCCCAAAATTATAGCCGTTACTGAAGTCATCCTTTTCCTGAAACATCACTTTCATGTCATCATAGAACCATTTAGCCAAACCCATGATCTCTGATCCTGATGCAGAAAAGACACTGACACTGTGGCAAAGGTTTCCTATGAACTTTGACTTCTTCTGGACCCTTCTGTTGAACTCAGCCTTGTCGTGCTTCATACCTTGCTGCAGTAACCCTTTTCACAAAAATTGTCCAGGCTTAATCATTCCTTGTTGCAGATGCACAAATGCTCAAGTCTTGTTGTCCCATTACTCATGACCTCAATGTTGCCAACCTTACTGCATTCCTCTCTGAATCAGCGTTGATGCATACTGAAATCATCTAAGACTAAAGCTTGCTAATCAATCAATTTCTATGCATTAAAGGTTTTGACTCAACAATCAACTTTGTTACCGGTGAGAAAATCTGATCATAATCGAGTACCTCGATCTGTGAGTAGCCTTTAGTCACTAATCTTATCTTGTACCTCACCAAAGAACCATCTGCTCTCAATTTTCGCTTAAAGTTCCACTTGCAACTAACTGCCCTCTTACCAGCTGGCAGCTCACACAAGATTCATGTCATATTCTTCTTCAATGACTACATCGCTTCATTCATGGCAAGTTCCTACTGATCTGTACCATCCATGGATCTCGCCTACTTCATGCTACTTTGTTCACCACCAGCACTACAAGAATTTTGCTCATTTGCGAAGGACAATTTCCTCGCAAGAGACCATTTTTCCTTCGCAAAAGACAATCAATGTCGCAATTTTTCCTTCGTAAATTTCGTCGCAATATCTCCATTCGTAAAAGAGTATGATCATTTACGTTAGAAAATTCCGACGTGAAAAGCATCAATTGCTAAGAAAAATATGCAATTGCGACGGAAAAATTCCTTCACAGTAGTGATAATCAAAAATCAAAAAAAAAATCAAGAACCATTTTTCTTTCTTTAAAGACAATCAGCGACGGAATTTTTCCTTTGCAAATTCCATCGCAATATCCCTCTTCGTAAAAGAGTATGATCATTTATTTTTCTTTCGCAAAAGAAAATCAGCGACAGATTTTTTCCTTCACAAATTCCGTCGCAATATCCCTCTTCGCAAAAATAGTATGATTATTTACGATAGAAAATTCCGTTGTTAAAAACATCATTTGCGATGAAAAATATGCAATTACGACAGAAAAAATCCTTCGCAATAGTGATAATGAAAAACCAAAAAAAATAATAATCAAACTTGTGATTGTGGCTACTGACTGGGTTGCCACCGGACCTACTTTGCATGTCTCTCTCTCCCTGCTGCCGACTTGGCATTGACATTACTACGAGCTATCTGCTTGCATGGCAATCAACGATGGAATTTTTCCTTCGCAAATTTCGTCGTAATATCCCTCTTCGCAAAAGAGTATGATCATTTACAACAGAAAATTCCGTCGTTAAAAACATCAATTGCTAAGAAAAATATGCAATTGCGACGGAAAAATTCCTTCGCAATAGTGATAATCAAAAACCAAAAAATAAAACATATTCAAAAACCATTTTTCTTTCGCAAAAGACGATCAGTGACGGAATTTTTCCTTCACAAATTTCGTCGCAATATCCTTCTTCTCAAAAGAGTATGATCATTTATTTTATTTTTTTCGCAAAAGACAATCAGCGATGGAATTTTTCCTTCCTAAATTCCGTCATAATATCCCTCTTTGCAAAAGAGTATTGATCATTTACGACAGAAAATTCCATCGTTAAAAAATCCTTTGCAATGGAAAAATTCCTTCGCAATAGTGATAATGAGAAACCAAAAAAAATTCAAATTTGTGATTGTGGCTGCTGACTGGGTCGCCACTGGATCTACTTTGCATGTCTCTCTCTCCCTATTGCTGACTTGGCGTTGACAACACTGCGAGCTAGTTGCTCGTATGGCAATCAGCGACGGAATTTTTTCTTCGTAAATTCCGTCGTAATATCCCTCTTCGCAAAAGAGTATGATCATTTACGATAGAAAATTCCGTCGTTAAAACCATCAATTGCTAAGAAAAATATGCAATTGCGACGGAAAAATTCCTTCGTAATAGTGATAATCAAAAACCAAAAAATAAAAAATAATCAAAAGTCATTTTTCTTTCGCAAAAGACAATCAACCATGGAATTTTTCTTTCGCAAATTCCGTCGTAATATCTCTCTTCGTAAAAGAGTATGATCATTTATTTTTCTTTCGCAAAAGACATTCATCGACAGAATTTTTCCTTCCCAAATTCTGTCGCAATAGTGATAATGAAAAACCAAAAAAAATCAAACTTGTGATTGTGGTTGCTGAATGGGTTCGCCGCTGGACCTACTTTGCATGTCCCTCTCTCCCTGCTGACTTGGCATTGACATTACTGCCAACTAGCTGCTCGCATGGCAAGGGAATAAAATTCCCCGAGTGCAGTTAGCAAAACTCGAACGGGTGTCTCCGTACAAGTCAAACAGTGGGTCATTGGGCCACTTAAGTTCTACTGTTCACTACTCCATGTCAACTTTTTTAATGTAATTGTATTTGACTTAAATATAAGTTTTGTTAATCTATTTTACTTAAGTATCAGTTTTGTTAATTCTATTTTATTTAAATATAAGCAGTGTTATTTATTTTATACTTAAATAAATTTTGAAGATACTCAATTAGTTTGTTATAAATTTTGAAGACACTCAATTATTTTAAAGAAAAAATTATTAAAATTATGATTCACGCCCGATGCAAGATGTATTTATTAATCTAAATTTCAAGTTGATAATAAAGAAAATATTATTAAAGTTATTAAAATATTCTTTTTGGTCATTTTTGAAAATAACACTTAAAGTTCTTATAAAATTCTTTTTGGTCAATTTTTAATTAATCAAAATTTCATATTGGTCAATTTTGAAAAAGAAAACTTAAAATTTGCAAATAAAAATTCATTTATGGATAATATTGCTTTTAACGAAGGAATTTTATGATTATTTACGAAGGAAATTCTTTAGAGATAACACTTGCTTATTACGAAGGAATTTATATCTTTAGTGAAGGAATGTTCCTTAGCAAAAGAGTAAAAGCTTTTTACGATAAAAGTTCCATCGCAAAAGATGTATTTTTCTCTCGTAAATGACTTGAGTAAAATCGCACATAATTTCTTCGCTATAGAGTGTCATTTGCGAAGGATTTTGATTCCTTCGCAATTTTCTGTAGTTAATGCCCAATTTTTTTATGCTGCCTTAACGCTCAAAGCATGAAATGCACCATACGCACTTAGAGAGTACCGAACACAGGCTTCTTCGGACGCTTAGACAACCAACGCCCTTGTTTCGGTGTCTTCTCTCCAACAGCTATAGTTACAGGCTCATGGACAACCTCCACCTCCTAATCAGAATAATCAGCCTGATCTTCTACTTGATCATCATCCGGACTATCAACCTGATCATCTACTTGGCCTCAAATTGATTCTGAAACTGTATCTGTAATCTGAACACCTTGACTATCAACAAGGTGTACTATCTCTGCCAATTCAGTATGACTATCAGTTTGTTGTACTGTCTTCTTGTCTCGTGCTTTAATGAACATATCCTGTTATAGACAATGGACTTGCTAATCGGGTTCCACAGGTTGTAACCCTTGACACCATCTTTGTAATCGATGAACTTGTACTTTTTAGATCTGTTATTAAGTTTGTTTCTTTTCTCACTCGGTACATGAACATATGCATCACAACAAAAAACACATGAACAAGCTGTTCTCACTTGGTTCTTTTCAGATGCGGCTTCTTCTTGAACAAGGATTTATTTGGAGTCATATCTTTGAATGCAGATGTAGGTGATCTGTTCTTGAGATAATAAGCTGTTGCCACAGCTTCAACACAGAACCATGACTCATGCCCACCCAACTAAACATGCATCTTGCTTTTTCCATGAGCGTACGATTCAACATGCACCATCCGACCAGCTGAGATAATAGATAATCTTTCTAACTTATATGATCCAATCTGCGATGTCATAACAAGGAAGTTTCTAGATCGTCATCTTTCTTTCTAGAAACATATGTACCATCGCTTGTGTCTTTCATCGCTTTTGTCAGCAACTTGTATAAGATGCCATACCGAACTCCTTTAGCAATAATTATCCCCTTATGCATCATTTTGCACGACGCACTATCATAAGTAAAGACGGTACCAGAATCCGTCATTGTGTCAACGGACAAAAGATTCTTACTCATCGTGGGTATGTGTATGACATCCGGTAATGTACGAACTGTACCATTATGCAGCTTGAATCTGATCTTCTCTTTTCCAATGGGGTACTCCTGCGTGATTAGATTTATTTAAATCATATCTTTTATGTGTTTATAAATATATCTATATTATTATACGTCTATATCAATTTGTAGGGTTTGAGTTGTGATCTAATACGATCTGATACGCTCTATAATCCTATCTTTACATAGTGTTTTGCTATCATGGTTTGTGGTGGTGTTCTTGTGGGGTTTTTCTCCCAGTGCTCAACTTTTTCCACGTTAATTCATGTGTTCTTGTTGTTGTGTTCTCGATCTATTGTCTTCAAATCTTTCAATTGGTATCGGAACGCAAGGTTCGGTTGTTTGTGCTTTTTTTTTTTTTTTTGATCCGAAGATGTCGTTTAGTACAAAGATTGAGATCGAGAAGTTCAATGGCAAAAGGTTCGAGCTTTGTAAGATAAAGATAGATGATTTAGTTGTGGTTAGGGATCTGTGGACAACTATCGTCAAGGAGAAGCCAAAGAAACCGGCTAGTGCTACTTAAATTGATAAAGACCCTAAGGACACTGCGGTGATGCCGCGTTTGTTGCTTCTCTTGAAGAGTGGTAGAAGACGGATCGGAAAGCTCTTGGCTTGATCTAAATGTGTTTGACCGAGTCGGTGTTGATGAATATGCTCGATGAAACTACTGCGAAAGGCATGTGGACAAATCTGGAATTCTTATACCAAAGTAAGTCTCTAGTTAATAAATTATTTCTCCGTAGAAGGTTGTATAATCTTCGTATGCATGAAGGAGATTCTTTTACTGTACATCTGGATGAGTTTATTACGATGATAAGTCAATTGGGCGCGATTACTGATATGGTCGAGGATGACAATAAGGCTATAGCATTGGTATGTCCTTTGCATGATTCCTCGAAAAGTTTCAACTGAACTGACTTATGAGAACGTGTGTTCTTCTTTCTGATCCAAGAATATGCGAAGAAAAGGAACTGAAGGTTTTTTCTAGGGAGGCTTTATCTCTAATAGTAGAGGACGAACTGATAACTGAAACTACAACAAGAAGAGTGACAGGTTTAAATCTTGAGATGAATCGAAAGATAAGTCACGATATTGTTGGTAGAATTCTAATGAGGTTGGGCACTTGAAGAAGGATTGTAAAAGTACTTCTGACACATGAAAGATTAATTTTTCTGATTCAGAGAAGAAAGTAGAGACAAACGTGATGTCTGGTGCATACGTGGTATGTATGTTATTATCATATGACACCACGGAGGGAGTGGTTTTGTAAGTATGAGAGTTATGACGATAAAAATATCTTGCTTAGAGACAATATAATTGTCAATTCCCATCTTATGTTTTGTCCTGTGTATCAAATGAGATCTAAGGAGAGTCGTCACTAATAGGGAAGAGATAATGGACTTCAAGTTTGGTACACGGATTAATAATCTAATCCCAGTACTTGTTTTCGTGTCAAATAGGATTGCAGAGTTTTTTATCCTGCATATCAAACATGAGATCGAAAAGGAAACGAAAAAAAAAAAAGATCTCAGGTCTCAGCCCAGGCCAAAGCCCATTTGCCTTTTGCGAAGTAAATACGAAAATTGCCCTGAATCTGACCAGCCCAATCCTTACAAACATCTTTCATCCTCGCTCGTCTTCCCCTGCTGTAGGTTGTCATCTTCATTCACCCTCACACAATTAGGGTTTTGCTCCCAGATCTGTGACTCCTGAGTTTCCTTTTCCACTGTTTCTATCTTCGAGCAACTCCTCGGCATCTTTCGTTTATCTGTATATTCGTCATGGCGAGCAAAGATATAGAGAATCGTGTCTTCGTCGGCGGGCTTTCTGGCGACGTCACCGAGCGCGAGCTCGAGGACGCCTTTCGACGATTCGGCAAAATTCTCGACTGTCAGGTATATTTTATTTATTTATTTTTAGTTGCAAGTTTTCGCAGCTTGATTTTGTTGCCTTTCGATTAGAACTGATAGATACTATGTGGAGGTTTGTTGTTGAGTGAGTATGCCAGGGTTTTGTTGAATTTGGAAATGAGGTGGCGTGTGATTTGTCGAAAGTTTGAGGTTACTAGAGTCGCTCGATCCAGTTAGGATTTGTTCTATATTTTTGTCGAAGACAGTCGTAGGTAGTGTATTTGACAAACTGATTTGCCCTTTCTCTATAAATTAAGGTGTGGTATGATGTTTCTGTGCACGGTATGGAAAGCGGGGTAGAGAATCGAGTGACTATTGCTAAAACTTGAGTTTTAGACTTCATATTGAGTGTAGATTCAGAAGCTAGCAACTCATATATCTGGATCATAGAAATGGAATGGTTACACTATGTTGTCAAGTTAACAATAATCTAGAAATTACCTGGAATATCAGGAGATTCAAGATAGAGATGTTGACGTCTTTTGGTCGCTGGTAAGTTTAGATGAATGCTAATTTTAGTTTGGATTTGACGACTCCTTTCTTTTGGCATTTTATCGAGGCCTAATTTGGAATTATTAGGATATGAAATCATAATTTTATACAATACACTTTCTAGAATTCGAGCAAAATTTGGTTATGCTTTTCGGGTCCATGAGGTGGGACATTACCAAAATGGGAAGGTTTTCTTTTGCTAAGTTCTATATTGTAGTTTCCTTAAAGATAGCACTTTCTGGTGCCTATGTGCTAATTTTTCTCCTAACTATCATGAGGGAGCTTCTCAGAATGATACTTTTTGCATCTGTATGCTTGCCCTGAGCAACCCATTGGAATCTTTGTTTTCCTGCTTTATCCATGGATATGAAATTAAAGGCACTAGCCACATGCATTTTCCTTGTTTCTTTTCGTCTATCTGTACTAATTGTCTTTCTTTTCTTTTTCTGTTGGTGCTCCTAGTCTGCTAGTTGTGGTTATTCTGATTCCCTTGAGGGATTCTTTTTTTGGGCATGTGTGACTGATCAGAATTGGATGAGTCTGAGTACTTGGCAGTAATTGAACTTGGTGCTGCAATATATACTGAACTTATCATAAAGATTTTAGTTCAGTGAGATGTGGAGGCATTTTGATGACCTTGAGCCGCATCGCTGATTAATAAATGTCCTGAGTTGCAAAATCGCTATCTTATGCTGCTGCTTGCAAATATCTGTAGACTAAGTGGAATGGAGCATGACTGTGTTTAGGTTGGTTTCTGAATCAGCGCCATTCATTATTTGCAAGTTGAACAAGGTTGTCAGTGTAGTCTCAATTTGCAGGGCTACGAGGAAAGTAGATGGGAATGACAACCCTCTGAGTTTTAACAGCTGGTTTACCTGTGAGAGAAAAATATGGGTGGAACATAAAGGTCTAGTAAACATCCTGACTCCAAGGGCTGTTTATTCCTAACCACAAAATATTTCCAAACTGATAATGCTTGTATAAAAAGTTAAAAACATTTTCCTCAGTTACCAGTGATTTCTATGTGCTGGTATTTCTTTGGGAAGAAAATTCGCTTTGCTCCTACAAGAAAATTTTGTAGTTGTCCAAGGACCAAATCTTAGTTCATGGATTTTCCAACTATATTTTCGGAAGGGTTCATTGCTGGTGTAAGTTTGATGATTATCCAAATTGAAACACGGGATTATGGTTTTCTCATTTCGGTGAAACACACACCTATGGTGCTGCATAGTCATCGGTTATGGAGGAAAGTCTTACAACCGAGGTATGGCATTTCAGTCTATGGGATGTGAAGAACGAGGTACAGGGATGTCAGTCTATGGGAAAGCTACAAGTGGAATAGTAACAGAAGAATGAAGAATGTCCTTGACGTAAGACGTGGAGTAAGAAAATGTATGCTGCTACCACGTAGAGATTATCAAGCTGGATTGTTTTCACAATCGTTGCTGATCAAGGATGAGCTTGATCAAACATTTGAAATCAGATGAAGGACGAGGAATGGCATGTGTAGAACGAGAACATAGATGTCAGTCTATGGGAAAGCTACTAGTGGAATAGTAACACAAGAATGTGCTTGAAGTAAAGTGTGAGTATAAAAATGTATGCTGCTACCACATAGAAAATAGCTTAGTACACCATTTGGTTGATCCCACCAAGGCTTGATTGCTGTCATTGTGGTTGCTGATTGAGAAGAAGCACGATGTAACCCTGGAAAACAGTTGAACTTGTTATTTTTCTTGTTTCACTTGAGGCTTTGATTGCGAAGGATGCGAGACACAAGTCTTGGCCTTGGAAAGAGACTGAGGCTATTCAGTATGTATGGGTTCTTGCTCTCTGGCGATCTCTCAGTTCTGATTATGATTTTAATGCTAGCCAAATGAATGGCGAGTCACTTGCATTACACTGACTAGTGCTAGAGGATGCATTAAATTGGTTTAGGTTTGAACCACTTTGGGCTACCTGACTAGTTCAATCAGTAATGATGGTTGACTTGCCCTTTTAGAATGCTTTTTCTAGATCAGTTGGAAGATTTGAGAAGCTACTTCGCTGGTGCACGATTCAAAAACAAACATCTCTGGCTGGTTTTGCATATTGACCCAAACCACTGAATTTCCTCTGCTGATTCATTTATTAGGGATCCAGGCTTCTGGTTTACTCCAGAACTCTGATAGATGGTTGTCAGAGAGGATAAAAAAACTCTGATAGATGGTTGTCAGAGACATGAACTTTGATCCTCTGCACATTGTTGTAAAAGTATTCTGGGCTGCTGTCTATTTGGAGATGTGATGACACTGTATTGTAACTCTTACTCCAATCGGAGTGACTCTAATAGTGGTTCTATGGAGCATAGTTTGCCAGCCTTTTTCTTGTTGGGGCACCTGTCATCTGATCATTTTGGTGTCTGTAATTTGTATATTTAGTTCACGCTATGCCTAGTCAGCCTCCATGGTTTGTTGAAGTTTGAAAACCAGTATTTTGCTAATTATAGTCCTCCATTTCAGTGCTGACTTCCGCTTGAGATCGGCAGCAAACGCTTGAACCCTAGAGACTATTTGGCAAACTTCAAAGTTATTAATTCTATGTTTTGCTAATTCAACTTCTGTGAAGCATTATCAGAGAGACTGCTTCCTGGGATCAAATTAAACGCTGAAACTGTAAACTTCTGGAACTGCAATGGCATTAATTTCATCGTTGCACATTTAAACATCTATGAATTGTATCATACTATCAAGCTATATTCCCAAAATCCTTCCCTTTGTTTAACCATTTACTTGAAAAGTTAGTTTTCATAGAGTGCGCTGAGCTGACTTTGTCTGGTCTAGGTCTCTTAAGGATAATCTCTGCCTCTGCTTTGCTTCCTTCTCTCCTTGACTGGTGCATTTCTTTGTCATTTCCAAATCTGCCGTGATTTGCATTATGCTGTATGTTGTCATTTAATTTTGAGAAGCTGTATCAGGAAGGTGCATCAGACACTCACTCAGAAAGGATAACTGCATTCGTCACTGATATCTTGGACTTTTTCCAAATGATTCGTGGCCATGATGTTGCCTCAGATGTTTTGATATTGTGCCTTTTGGTAGATCTTTCTGACATTCCTACTTCTGTGGTTTGCGAATTCCTGAGTGCAGCCTAACGAGTTAATTCATTCATCAAAGAACATGTGATTTGGCTTCTGTCGTATCATAAGAAGCAAGTGCCTGCTAGATTAGAGCTGACAAACGATTGGTTTAGCATTAGATTGAGTTTGCACCGTTCTGCGGATCTTCTGATTGGTATTGGTTGCACTCAAGTCAGAATTCATTTGGTTTACTGATCTTGAATACATAATGACAATCATTCACTTCCTCAGTTCTAATTAAATCGTTGGTGATGAGTAAGTTCCCTTTTTGTTTTCCTATTTTATGTGTACTTAATTACAATTGTTCTTGTTTTCTATTTTTTCCCTGACATACTTCAGATATTAAATCTCTTTTATTATTGGTCTATGAATATGGAGCTTGATCATCCTGGTTCCCGGTACAGGGATCAAAACTATCTAACTAGGCCTTGACTGTGCCTGATATAGGACCTTCTGAAACAAACAAGCACTTTTATGAATGTAGATCAATTAGGGAAATGTCAATGGCACTGCTATGATCTTCAATTCCCTGTTTTATGTGGATTACCCTCACTCATCTAAGAAGGACCATCCGTCCCGGCACATGATTTCTATTACTCGCTATTGATTTTTTTTTTCCCTAGTTCTTTTTTAAATAATATGCATCTATTGAGCATAGTGTCCTCGTAGATCATGGTAGAAAGGGAGACTGGACGGCCTCGTGGCTTTGGATTTCTGACCTTTTCTGATCACCGTGGAATGGAGGATGCAATCAGAGAGATGCATGGAAGAGAATTTGGTGATCGTGTTATTTCGGTGAAC
The DNA here is from genome assembly GCA_035668315.1 of Drosera spatulata. Taxonomy (NCBI): domain Eukaryota; kingdom Viridiplantae; phylum Streptophyta; class Magnoliopsida; order Caryophyllales; family Droseraceae; genus Drosera; species Drosera spatulata. Next base: position 11,697 of record JAOVYX010004858.1, read on the forward strand.
AAGGCTGTGCCAAAACCTGGAGATGATTCTAGAGATGACTATGGTGGGGGATATTCCTCTGCTCCCCGTGGAGGCTACCGTGGGAGTGAAAGGTCAGAACGTGTTGATGAATGCTTCAAATGTGGTCGTCTGGGGCACTGGGCACGTGATTGCCCATCTGCAGGTGGTGGCCGAGGAGGTGATCCTCCTTTCTCATCACGCTCAAGGTATGGAGACAATGGGGGCCGCTTTGGAGACCGTGATCGCTATGTAGATGACCGCTATGATGGAGGCCGCTATGATGAGAGGGATTTGTTCGACAGCAGAGACAAGTATGCCGGCCGTGATCGTTTTGCTAGTGACAGGTATGTGAGGCTTCTGATTTTTAGAACCCCTCAGAGAGCCACTGTATTTAAATTAAACTGCAATGGCTAAGCATGATACAGATAAATGCTAAATGTTTATGTAACCACCAAGTCGCTAGTCCGCTATTTGATGTCACAGACATCGGCCACGAGTGTAGACCTATAATTCAGTGAACACATCCCTGTTTTAAAGTGCTTCAGGTGATAACTGGTAGACTGACCTCTTCTGGTTACGTATTATTTATCCCTGTGATTGACAATATTCAGGTATCCACCTGCTGGAGATCGCTATGGCGCTGATAGGTACCGAGGCCCAGATCGCTATGCGATGAATGGCTATGACAAGGAGAGGGGATATGAGCGGGATGGGGGGCCAAGGAGAGGCAGTGATCGATATGCCAGTGGAGGACCAGTCCGTGATGCAGGCAGAAGCTATTCGGATAGGCCTGTTCCGTATGACCACCCTCCGAGCAGAGGAAGGCGCCTTTCTTCTTATGAACGCTACTGAAGAATGCAACCTGTAGTCGAGTCGCTGTGTGATGTTAGTGTCCAACTCCAAGGTAACCGTTTAGCTATCGAAATACTTTCTTGTTCTGTCGTTCGTTTGTTATGTACTCGCCTACTTTTGGATAATTTGTGTCTCTGCACGATACGTTCGCCCTTTGTATCTTTCTTGTCCTAATGCAGGGCATGTTTGCTTTGATTTTTCTCAGTTTTCTATTTTTGTTTTAGGTGAAATCTTTGCGTGTTGTTAATTGCTTTGTGGATATGTATTGGGAATATGGCATGTAAACAAAAAAAATAGGTTTGTTATAAAGTTCGGCCTTTTCAGGGAAGAGGAAGTATAGAGAAAGCGAAGTGGCTATTTCATGATTGGGTTATGATACGTGACAAACTCTAATTATTGTTGGTTTGTTTGGCAAGTAACATATGCGTGATAATGATGAGTTTGGCATATGCGGTATGTGTTCTACCTTCAGAATTCAAAATGATGGCATAACTCAGCACGAGGGGATGAAATTGGGAAGTGTCTTGCTTTGTACTTATAAAAGAGGATACTCTCTTCATCTCAAAATTGTGATAACATTTTAACCTAATGTGTGTCGATGTAAAATTTGATACGCGTATAGTGACGTTTAAACGTAGTTTTTATAAATTTATCAGAAAATAACAATAGTTGTATAAGTTATGTATTTAAAACTAATATATATAACAGAGTGGTTAGACATGATTTTGATATGAAAACGAGATTTGTATTCATACATATAAAATAATATTAAATATGTAAATATTGTAAGAATTATGGGATGAAAATAGTAAATATGAACGACCATGTGGTGATCCTTGATGTTCAAGGTTTCGAATGTTAGCAAAGAAAACATGGTGTTGTATATTAGGGTTAAAAAAATAATTTTGTGTGAAGTAATCTTGAATATTGTATTCAGATAAAATAAAAAATAAAAATAATTTTTTTTTTCAGTTTTGGTTTTTTTTTATTATTTATAAAGATGTCCAATATGTCTCAAATTTCATTGTTCTTCTCTGTGTTCCATATAGATACAATATGCTCAGGTAAAAAATAAATCCAAGAACCATTCAGGGAACACTCATTTGCATAACCAGCTAGAGCAAGAGCGGCTTTCTTAGCATCTCGATGCACCCAAGAACAATGAAAATCAGAAAACACGTTTGCTAACTCCAAACAGTCGGCCTCAATACCCCCTGGACAAAAAGATCTGGTGTTTTTCTGTTCGCCATGTTCACAACAATTTGACAGGCACTCTCAACCAAAATATTCTGGAAATCCTAGTTTTGTGACAATTCCAAGCGACATCTCATGGCCAGAGCCTCTGCTACAGATGGTTTCATCATTCCAACAAAAGACCATGTGCTAGAACCACAAATCTCACCTCTGAAATCCCTTAAAATGACAGCCGTGCTTGTTATCCCTTGAGAATTTGGAGCAGCGTCAACATTCAGCTTTGTTGTTCCTTCGATCGGTGCCAACCAAGACTTGCTCATACCGGCATCATCCCTCACCAAATTCCTTTCCGGTTGAATTTGATTTTGAGCCAACACAAGATTACGACTCGAGGTGAAGGCCAACGGGACGATTTCATGGGCCGATTTCGATTTCCGTTCATGTACCCGTTGATTCCTGTTGTACCAGATCCAATTCAACAGTCATAAATTGCCCAACTCTATCACAACCCTGCTCTTGGATTTTTTACGATAACCACTCTGCGAAGGGAATAGATAGGTTTGAATCAGTTACCTCAAAAGGACTACCTGCCCAAGCTTCCATTGCTTCAGGGCAAGAGACTAGGCTATGTAGAATAGATTCATCATCACAGCTGCACCCAGCGCAGCCACCAGGGATCTTAATGCCTCTTTGTCTTATAAGCATCCCGTCAGATAGGCCGATTTCACAGTAAAAGCCTTTACTGTCCAAGACCCAGTGATAGGCATCATTTCTGTTTCTCGACCCAATTGGTATTCGAAGAATGTGATCGACAACCGCGAAGTTGAAATTGTGGATAATATAGTCCCTCCTTCATGGTCTTGTAACAGGATCAATTAGATGAACAACCGGAGTGGATGGTGGAAGAGACATGGCTGACAGTGGGATCCGAAATCCAGGAAGAGATGGAATCCAAGGGTCTTCCCCGACCTTAATCGCTTCCCCTGTACCCAAGCACTAGCATATACCCTTCTCAAATAAAAATCTGACTGACAATATGCTTCTCCAAATATACGAAGGGTTGTGTTTCAATTCTGTTGGGGAAAAACGGTAACTTTTTCGATTTGTTTAAATTTACGAGAAAATATTCCAATCAAACAAAGTATAATATGCAATCCGACAAATCAAAGACGAGCTTAACACAACATTTTTAACGTGGAAAACCTCCCAAAATCTATGGAGTAAAAACCACGGGACCGATCTCGGAGTCCACCCAAATACTTGACTATCACGGTTTTGGTATAAAATCAAGTTCCACTAGGTACACAATCCAGATATCACAACAAATAAGACGATAACGCCTCTAATCCCATAATGACAGGATTCACATGTACATAGTGAAGATCAACAAGCAAGAACAACACCACCAAGAGAATAAGGATAGAAATAACCAAAAGCTATCGTTGTTGTTCGGAACACGATTGACGACTGTACGAAATCCCGATCGACAATCCAACCGTTAAATACGAAGAACAAGATGTCGTGTACACGCTCACCAAAAATCAGTTTGATCCGATCACGGATGGCTCTTGATCCGGCTGTTTTCTTCCAGCTACGCAAACCAGTTTTTTCTCCTTTTGCTCTCTGCCTGTGTTACTGCTTTGCTGTTTTGTTTTCTGTATTGTGCGTACCTCCTTTGCTCCTTTGGCTTCCCTTTTTAATCCTAAAGACTTTGACTAACTTGAGGAGACTTAGACCAAGTCATGGGTTGGACATATTCAACAAATCTCCCCCTTCAACCCAAAGAGGAAATCCCAGTAACAATACATCAAGTGAAAATCACCATGCCGGCGAGATATCGACAGAACTCGAACTTCTCTTTCGGAAGAGGCTTAGTTAACATGTATGCATCATTGCCATCGGTGTGAACCTTCTCGAGCAATACCTCATTTGCCTCCAGTGTGTCTCGTATCCAGTGATACCTTACATGAATGTGCTTAGACCTTGAATGAAAAATGGAATTTTTTGCAAGGTGTATAGCACTCTGAATATCACGAAGCAAACTATATCGATCCTGACTAAGACCAAGTTCACGTGTGAAACCCTTCATCCATAGCAACTCTTTGCACACCTCTGTCGCTGCGATGAACTTTGTCTCTGTAGTTGACAAAGCAACACATCTTTGTAGTTTGGACTGCCAAGCAACAGCTCCCCCTGCAAAACTGATGAAATACCCTGAAGTAAATTTTCTGCCATCAGCATCCCCTGTCATATCTGAATCTGTATAACCAAGTAGAAACGGATCATCACTCCCAAATGAAAGTTTCAAACTAGAAGTGCCGCGGAGATATCTCAGAACCCACTTTAGTGCATTCCAGTGCTTTCTACCAGGATTGGAAGTATATCTGCTGACAACTCCCACTGCATGAGCTATGTCTGGGTTGGTACAAACCATTGCATACATCAAATTACCCACTACAGAAGCATAAGGAACTTTTTCCATCTCTTTTCTCTCTTTCTCACTTGACGGACATTGTTTCTTACTGAGCTTAAAGTGAGTAGCAAAAGGAGTGCTTACCACTTTAGCCTGATCCATCTTGTACCTCTGAAGTAGTTTCTAAATGTACTTCTCCTGAGACAAACATACCCTTCTGCCTTCTCTGTCTCTACTGATTCTCATACCTAGAAGCTGCTTAGCTGACCCCAAATCTTTCATTGAGACAGACTTGCTCAATTCTTGCTTCAACCTCTGGATTCTGGAAGCATTCTGACCAATTATCAACATGTCATCAACATAGAAAAATAGAATAATGAAATCATCATCTGAGAACCTCTGTACAAACACACAGTGATCTGAAGTAGTCTTCTGGTAGGCGTACTCCCCCATAAAAGACTTAAACTTTTTGTACCACTGTCACAACACTTGTTTCAATCCGTACAAACTTTTTTCAGCCTGCAAACAGAGTTCTCCTTGCCTTTGACCTTGAAGCCATCTGGTTGCTCCATGTATATCTCTTCCTCCAAATTGCCATAAAGGAAAGCTGTCTTCACATCCATCTGCTCGACCACGAGATCAAGTTTGACTGCTAAACCTAGAACTACTCTGATTGAAGACATTTTCACAACTGGTGAGAAGATCTCATCATAATCGATCCCCTTCTTCTGACTAAAATCTTTGACGACCAACCTAGCTTTGTATCGCGGCTGTGAAGTATTCTCATAATGCTTCAACCGATAAATCCAGCGATTCTTCAAAGCTTTCTTACCTCTTGGTAAAGCCACCAACTCATAAGTATGATTTTCATGCGAGGAATTCATCTCGTCTTGCATTGCATCCATCCACTTAACTTTGTTTTCATCAGCAACGGCTTCTTGAAAACATTCAGGCTCACCTGAATTTATCAGCAACACATACTCATCAGACGAGTATCTAGTGGACGGTGTACGAACTCTGATGGACTGTCTCGTACCAGTAGCTGGTGGCATTGCCGGTGCTTGCTGCTGAACATCAGCAATATCCTCTGGCTGAACATCAAACCCATCTGTACCCTATTGATTGTATTGTGCCTGATACCCCTCTGATTCCTCAAACTCAAGCTGCGGTTCACTCCAAAGCTGATCTGGAACCTCATCAAAGACCTCATCATGAATCTGTCTCTGCAAATCGGTAGTCGGGATCACTTCAATTTCAATACTGTCATCAGAAACTCGGAATACTGTCTTCTCTGCCCTTTGAATATCTGCTATTGTATGGTCCTCCATGAACACTATATCTCTACTTCTGATGATCTTCTTTTCAACTGGATCGTAGAGCCTATAACCGAACTCATCAAAACCATATCCAAGAAAGATACATTCATGAGTGTTGGCATCTGACTTGGACCTTTCATCCTTTGGAACATGAACGAAGGTCTTGCACCTAAATACTCTCAGATGGTCGTAGGAAATATCCTTATCATACCAAACCCTGCCTGGCACATCACCATCTAAAGTAACTATCGGAGAAAGATTGAGAACATGAATCACATTGTTCAATGCCTCACCCCAAAATGATTTTGGAAGTTTAGCAATTGCAATCAAATATCTCACTCTCTCCACCAAAATTTTGTTCATCCTTTCAGCTATATCATTCAACTGAGGAGTTTTAGAAGATTTCTTCTGGTGTCTGATACCATGCTGCCTGCACCTTTCATCAAACGGGCCCATATACTCACCACCATTGTCTGAACGGACACATTTCAACTTCTTTCCAGTCTGTCTCTCAATTGAAGCTTGAAACTGTTTGAATACATCTAACACTTGGTTTTTTGTCTTCAAGAAATAAATCCAGAGTTTTCTTGAATGTTCATCAATGAAGGTGACAAAATAAACTGCACCACCAAGTGTCGCTGGTCGAATCGGACCACAAACGTCTGTATGTACCAACTCTAATAGACCTGATTTTCTGGAAGGAGGGTGACTTTTGAAAGATACTCTATGCTATTTTTCAGCCAAGCAATGTACACATTTCTTAAGTTTTGCCCTCTTTACTCCAGAGTAAATTCTTCTTGGTTAACACACTCATACATTTCTTACTTATATGGCTAAGCCTTTTAAGCCATAACTCAGTTGCATTTTCTTTTTCTGTAACACTGCATCTGTCCGCAGAAATCTTAGCTTGCAACAAATACAAAAACGACTCATTTCCTCTAGCCACAACTAAGGAACCTTTGCTGAGTTTCCAAGAGCCATTTACAAAGGTGCTATAATACCCCTCGTCGTCGAGCTTACCAATCCAAATCAAATTCAGACGGATATCTGATACATATCTGACATCCCTGAGAACTAATTTTGATCCATTGCTAGTCTCCAAGTACACATTCCCAACACCTATCACTTTGGCGAGGCCGTCATTTTTCATTTTCAAAGAGCCAAAGTCCCCCGGTGTATAGGAATCAAAGAACTCTCTCTTTGATGTGATATGGAGCGAGGCTCCACTGTCGATCGCCCAACTCGTACCAATGCATGCTAAATTGACATTATCCTCATAACACGCAATAACGAGTCCATCGGTAACAGTCGCGACTCGAGAGTCAGTCTCAGAGTATTTTCTTTCACTGCTGCTAACATCATTTTTCTTCTCTCGTCTTAGCTGAAAACAGTTTTTCTTAATGTGACCCATCTTGCCATAATGACGGCATTCAACATTTTTCTGCCACGACTTAGATTTGTTTCGACCCTTGTACTTACCCTTTTGACCTCTACTCTCGCTCCTCCCTCCGCTCTCACTCACTAAAGCATCGGGATGAGAAGAAGAAGAAGAAGAACCTTGAAATTTTCTTCTCATCTCCTTATTCAAAATGTCACTTCTGACAAAGTCCAAGGTGACGACACCTTCAGGAGTTGAATTACTCAAAGTCATATGGAAAGTCTCCCAAGAATCTGGTAAGGTACCAAGTAACCAAAGTCCTTATACCTCATCCTCAAACTTAATATTCATAGCAGACAACTGATCTAAAATCCCTTGAAACTCATTCAGGTGATCGAATACAAATTGACCATCCCTGTATTTCAAGGCCATGAACTGTTTAATCAGAAATATTTTGTTGTTGCCGATTTTCCTAGCATATAAGGACTCTAACTTGCTCCATAATTTTTTAGCATATGACTCCTTACTAATGTGATTCAACACATTATCATCAACAAACTGTCAAATGAAACCGCATATAACCCTATGCTCTAGGATCCATTCGTCATCCTGTTTATCATCCGTCTTTTTATCACCGAACACTGGTAAGTGCCATCGCTTAACATAAAGAAAATCCTCCATTTTTCCTTTTCACACATGGTAGTTTCTTCCATTTAAACTAATCATCTGTTGGGTACTAATTTCCATCGTTTAAGCAAATCACAGATGCTCTGATACCACTTGTTGGGGAAAGACGGTAACTTTTTCGATTTGTTTAAACCTACGAGGAAATATTCCAACCAACCCAAGTACAATATGCAATCCAACAAATCAAAGACGAGCTTAACACAACACTTTTAACGTGAAAAACCTCCCAAAATTTAGGGAGTAAAAACCACGGGATCGATCTCGGAGTCCACCCAAACACTTCACTATCACGGTTTTGGAACAAAACCAAGTTCCATTAGGTACACAATCTAGATATCATCATAAATAAGACGATAACGTCTCTAATCCCACAATGACGGGATTCACATGTACATAGTGAAGATCAACAAGTAAGAACAACACCACCAAGAGAATAAGAATAGAAATAACCAAAAACTATCGTTGCTGTTCGGAACACGATTGACGACTGTACGAAACCCCGATCGACAATCCAACCGTTAAATACGAAGAACAAGATGTCGTGTACACGCTCACCAAAGATCAGTTTGATCCAACCACGGATGGCCCTTGATCCGGTTGTTTTTCTCCTTTTGCTCTCTATTTGTGTTACTGTTTTGCTGTTTTGTTTTCTATATTATGCATACCTCCTTTGCTACTTTGACTTCCCTTTTTAATCCTAAAGACTTGGACTAGTTTCTTTTACATGAATCGGTGTGTTGGGAGTAAAACATATTACCGTCTTGTCCCTATTTATTCGCTGACCTGACAGTTGCTCATATTGCAGAAGGGTTTGATGGATCGCCTCAACTTCAATATTGGTTTCCTTCCCGAAAACAACAGTTATCAGCGAACAACAAATGATGAATCCTTGGAGCGCCTCTGCACACTGTAATACCATGAAGCTGACCTTCCTCAAGAGTTCTGTGGATCATGTAAGATAGAGCCTCGACACATAGAATGAAAAGGAAGGGAGAAAGAGGATCTCCCTGACAAAGGCCCCTACTCGGCTTGAAAGGAGCTAATGGAACCCCATTGAACAAGACGGAATATGACACCATCGTGACACAACCCAAAACCAACTCGATCCATCTTGAAGTAAAACGCATCTAGCCCATAACTGCTTTCAGAAAAAATGTCATTCAATTCGGTCATAAGCTTTCATCGTGTCAAGCTTCAAAGCATAGAAACTATCTCTGCCGCACTTCTTGTGCTTAATGAAGTGCATAGAAACAGTTACTAATTACCTTTGAAATAAGTATGTAAATTACATTAAAAAGACTAATTGGACGAAACTGTGTGACCTACATAGGTTTGCTGATCTTTGGGACGAGGACAATGTGTGTGTTATTCACAGACGAGATTTCGAATTGTCCATTGAGATACTCGAGTACCATATGTGTAACGTCGCTTCCAACAATACTCCAATGAGTCTTGGAAAATAAAAAATCAGAAGTGATACCCAATAGACCTTAGCAGTTGTTTGGTATCGGTGTTCAAATTTTTGAAAATCAAAGTTAGTAACAAAAATAGAAAACCAACAACAAAAACCAAAGTTAGTTTATAAAATAATACGTTTTTTTAAAAGAATTTTTTAGTGAAGCATGATACAGAAATAAAAATTCATTTTCTCTGATATTTATTTGTATCTTTCTTTTCATGAGTTCAGAAAACTGGAATCTAAAACTAACACTTATTGTTTTATTAACCAATAAAATAAAAATAAAAAACAAAAACGATATCAAATAGACTAGATACTAACAGTATGTAGGTATAAAATTAATATCGACTAATCAAACTCCTATGACCAGGTCATAGGACGATCATGTAAAATTATCATGAAATATTAATGATAGTTTAAGTTATGTATTATAATCTTGGGCTCAAAGTGTGTGTTGAATATTACAGTGATGATGCAACGTTGCAATTTGAATAGGACGGTGGGAGTATCTCAATTGAGTGTGTGAACACGTCTGGAGATAAGAAGTTTAATGAATCATCTGCGGGATGATCAAACATCATTTTATATAAAATTATCATGAAACAGTAATAATAGTTTATGTTATGTATTATAATCCTGGGTTGATGACGTAATTTTTTCACATCGTTAAGACGAATAATAATGAAACTACTCAAAGTGCGTGTTGAATAGTGTAATGATGATGTAACGTTGCAGTGTGAATGGGACGGTGAGAGTCTCTCAATTGAGTGTGTGAACATGTCTGGAGATCAGAAGTCTATTGAATCGGATTTGTTATTTGCCAAGTTGCTAGGTAGAGTGTCAAGAAGGATTTATTTCTTTTCTGTGGTAATAGATGATTTTTTCCTAGGCATTTGACTAGGGGTGTGAGACAAAGGACATCTGAATATAGTCGTTTCATAATACTAAACCTCAGCGATTTCATCTCAAAACCAATTGAATGAGAGGAATAGTTTAAGATTTATACATGTTATTTTGAGCTTTCAAATTTGAATACGGGTTAATATTCGCAACATGCCCCCTCGTACGAATGCTTCTTTTGGAGTTAAAGTACGGACATATATTTGGATGGTGCGTAGTGTTGGATCGTTGGCTTTTTTGGGTTTTGAGATCATATTAAACCTCTGAAGTTTCATCTTAAAATCAATTGACAATAAATGAATTAAATCGGGATCTATATAAGTTGTTGGTTTGAGCTCTCAAATTTCAATACGCGTAACATTTTCAACACGTCCCTTCGCACGAATGTCTTTTTTTGGACTTGAAGAGCGAACATATACTTGGGTAACACGGAGTATTGGGTCAGTAGGCCTATTCGGGTTTCATCTCAAAACCAATTGACAATGAGAGAAGTAGCTTAAAATTTATATATATTGTTATTTTGAACTCCCAAATTTCAAAGTGGATGGGTTAGCATTCTCAACACTTCACTTCACGCGAAAGCCCACTTGGACTTTGCATAGGCAACAATGCATTGGCCTAACACAAACTAAGGGTCACATAAACACCACAAACACAAACATAAAACAAAAATTGGGCTTAAAGCGCGGACATATATTTGAGTCACGAGGAGTGTTGGACTGTTGGGTCTATTGGACTTTGATATCATTTTAAACCTTTGGGTTGCATCTCAAAAGCAATTAGAAATGAAAGGAGTAGCTTAGGATTTATATATGTTGTTATTTTGAGCTTCGAAATTTTAAAATGGATTAGTATTCTCAACACTTCCATTCAGGCGAAAGCCCACTTAGACTTCACGTGGACAACAATGCATTATCCCAACACAAACCAAGGGTCACACATACACCAAAAACACAAACATAACAACAACAAATTGGAGTTGCAGGATTCGAACTCGTGAATCGTGACCTCACCGTCGTACCTGCTTTGATATAATGACGTGAAACCAGCTTTATCAAAAGTTCGAATTGATAATAAAAAATCCGCTAATATATAACACATAATAATATTAGTACTAATAGATAAGTAGATAAGATTGCATGCATTTAGTTTTAATCCTTTTTGAGACCTTGAACTTGGCAAGATTAATTCCTTGGTTGTTATGGCTTTTAAGTTACTAAGTATGTGAAGTTCGTCCTTCTCGCAAGATGTCAATAAATAATATTCATAGTACTAACATTATTAGTAGGAACTACACAACAAAATCTAAAGCAAGGCCAACGATGTGAAAACAAGGTTGACATTTGATTAATATATGTCTGATCAATTATCACAAAGGATTCGTTTCAAGTGGTAAGTCGTTTTAGTTCAGCTAGATGGAGATGTAGAATAGTAGATTATGCTCCTATTTTGAAACTCATCAAATCGTTGACCATTATTCGGTCACAAAATCTAGAAAGAATCACTAACCATTTACCCTCATTGTCGTTGTAACGATTTAATTTTCGTTACCATTCATTACTTAGTTTAAGTAGCTATGCTCTATTACTGAACGATACAAATATTTTTCTCAAAGGGTCATATGTTAAATTACACGATATAAATTACAACGGTTTGATCCTACACGATAATTTATGTATGTATTGAATTAATAAGGAATGACAACTTTGTCTTTATGAGTATGTGGGATAAATGAGTGAGAAAAAGAAGAAACACAAATGATGATGGATGAGTTGATGTGATAATAAATAGGGATATTTCGATACTTTTGTGTGAAAATATTATTAAATATAAAAATATTATAATTTGAATGAGACATCCAAAAAAATATTATAATTTAAATGAAACAGAAGAAGTATTATTAGTATTGCACAAAAAATATATAAAAAAATTATTTAATCGTCGTTCAGTAAGGATCAAAACTTATCTCGACCAATGATCATAGTCAACATATTGTTAGATGAAGGGGAACATTGTAATAACAATATTAGAAGTCCTAGTTGCTACGTTTGGCATCTACAAATAAAAAAAAAAAAAGAAGATGTTTTAACTTTTTCAAACCTCAATGAACAGAAAAAGGTCATGCCATAAGATTACGTGCTCAGCTCAACGCTAGAGGAAAATATATGTATGGATATCGTTTTCTTCTTCAAATAATTGCTGTATAAGTCAAAAAAGGGTTCTACATTATGGGATTTTTGGAGATTTGATTGTGTACACACGCCAACTTATTATACTCCACTCAAGTTGCTTTTTCTAATCCAAAATCTAAGTTCTTATCTTAATGATGAGATTAACCCATATAGTCGCATACGTTGGCTTCGAGAAACAGGGTTGCCAGTGGTGGAATTTGACACAAAAACTTATATTTTCTTCGTCATAATATTAATTATTAAATTTTTTATTTAGAAATTTACATATCAATTTACATGTCAGCTTATTATACTCCACTCAAGTTGCTTTTTCTAATCCAAACTAAGTTCTTATCTTAATAATGAGATAAACCCACATAGTCATATCACGTGGCTTGGAGAACAAGGTTGCCGGTCGTGGAATTTGGCACGAAAAGTTTTACTCGTTTGGTTTCATATTATTGTTTTCGTTTCAAATAAATTACGATATTATTAAATATAAATGTTCGATATGAATTATAACGTTATCAAATTTGATAAGTTTTTTTATCTAATGTCTATTTTATTTTTATTTTATATCATATCATCCTCATTATCACTGTTTTTCTCTTTTTATCCAATCATGATTTTAATCATTTTCTTTCAATCCACTCACAATTACTATTCACCTTCTTAATCCTACAATCAAAAAGCATCATGGTAAAATTCAACAAAATCAATGATTATCTAAGACGGAGGGAGTAATTATTATATTTTTTCTGTTTAGATCGTCTCAAAATAAATATTAAGTATCATATTTTGGGTAATCTTTTAACATAAAAATTAACAAATTAATCTTATCTACTACACTAAATTTCATTAACACAAAAAATAAAATAAATTTTTATTAAAATCCATATAAATACAACATTCATCTAAATTCTCGTATTCGATCCCAAATAACAATTAATATGAAAGGACGAGAGTATATCCCAGATGACATTTTAGATAATTAGGATTTTGATTACAAGCATGAAAAATCAACAGTGTGTTTCGTCCCAAAATTTATGCGATGGAGGGGTGCATGTTCATGGGACTTGTGCTGTTTTCGAAGTAGCAAATTGTTGTCAATGCACTCGGCCTAGCTAAGCGCTGTACCCAAGCAGGGGACAGCGATCGAAAAATTAATGTAAGAGATAGGCGATGCCTCGATAATTATTTCCACCATTTGCGATAAATTATGACATTTTGATTGCACATAAATATTAAGAAATCTATTGGTTTTGTGTAATATTATTAATATATTCTTGTGAGGTTTGTAGGAGTAAGTTGATGAATTGTGAATGGATGGAGAGAGAAAAAATAATAATAATGAAGATGATATGATGTAAAGTAAGGATGATAAAGATAATTCAATACCAAAAACTTATTAAATTTGAAAATATTATAATTTATATAGGACGATCATATTTAATAATTTATCGTTATTTATCTGAGATGAAATAGTATAAAATTATAATTTTTTTAAATGTTTAGTGTCAGATATATAAATGTTTAGTAACTAGGAATGGTTCTATGGAAAACGAAATGATGGTAAAAATTAAGAATACTATCTCGATTTCAATTTAATTGCAATTATTTAATCAGATAAGAGATTTTATATGTATGTTGAATTTATATAAAATTTGACTAAAAAAAAATATTTTCTAGAGTTAATGGGATGTAAGTGCGGTTTAGATTGAAGATAATGATGAAATAATTTGATTATATTAATATAAATTTATTATCTAATAAAAAATAAAAACATTATATTTATATTGAAATTAATAAAAGAAATCTTACAATTAAATTAGACGAAATGAGTATTTCTAACTATTGGAGATATATTTTTCAATATTTTCAATAGCAATAACGACTGGTCGCATCAATCCTACCCTCTATTTCAATCTCAGCCACTTTCCGATCCCCAAGTCCAACTATTTGACTTATCGAGCCCAAGTGGTTGCCATTTTCTTTGCGCCGACCAAGTCCAAGGTTGAGATATATTTCGGATTTTTTTCTTAATTAGATCTTTTTATATAGAAAATTCTTAAAATAGAATCGTAAAAAATTAATTCTTAAAATAAGATTTTTCTCAAATTTTAATAAGAGAAGACGCCCATAAAAAGATGCAGGGCATCTTTATCCTTAAAAAGGCACAAGACGTCTTTGATTACATATACATTGTCCCTTGATTTTTTTGCAAAACCTAGTGAATCAAAGATGTAGGGCGTTTTTGGACACAATAAAAACGCAGGGCTTCTTTTCACGTGAATCATGCAGGACGCCTTCTTTCTATATATGGATGCATCAAGACATTTCAATCCTCACTTCTCTTTTTTTAACCTTTTCAACCCCACTAATCGACTTATATCAATATAGTGATGGGCAATGCAATGCAAACCAGCTGAAGAGGTCCGTGTGGTACCATATATGTATCGGCCTAGCTGTGGTCCCATCGCGAATTTAAATATGTGAGGTACAAATGTGTGTAAACTGTAAAGTTCATAGAAAGTGGGACGGAGTCGGCATCATTAAGACTTATGGTTCTGAGTTAATTAGACGGTGCGGCGAGCCTAACGATGAATCATCGTGTGTCCTTTGTGTGAGGAACGACTGTGAACACACGTTGAAGGGACTAAAAGAAGGATGTAAGAAATTTACCGTGTCCCAGGATAATGACTTCTCATGTTCGCTGTTGGTTGAAGTTTTTTCGACAAATGTATTTTTCGGGTGAAACAGGTAAGAATGATGGATGAAATGTTTGCCCAATTTGGCTCAATGATAGTTATGTATGAGAAAGACATCACGTGTCAACTGTAAGTGGAGATAATTGAGATTTTTCTCAATGTAGTTGAACAATGGACATTATTGAATTTGGATGATTGATTAGTAGAACATTGAATTTTCGACGAGGATAACTTTACGTTTCGTTTTCCAGATACAAAGACTTGAACTACGTACATTTCTAAGATAGGTTATCGTTATCATAGATCACTTAGAGCCACTATATATCGTGCGCACCATCTTGGATTCCATGTGATTGTAAGTTTCAATTTAAGCATGCTTTTCTTTTTGGATGATTAGTTCGTTTATGAAAACGATTCGATACATTTGGTCCCTACCTTCCAGGGGATCATAGACTCGTAGTCGAGGTCTAGTTGCATTGCATGACTGTCCTATTAGTACAATTGAATCTTTCAAACACTTGAGTGACTATTTATATCATTGTTTAAAATTATGTAAACAAAAAATAAAAACAAAAATAAAAATTCAGTAAACAAAATCAAAATTACTTCATAAATATTATGATTTTTTATAAGAAAGACCTTAAATATTATACTAAGATGAAATAAAAAACAAAAACTGAAAACTTTTTTCGATTTTCTCTTTTCTATTTTTGTTCTATTTCATGAGGCAGTAAAACCCCAGAAACAAAAATAATATCCAACCGACCCTTAGAAAATATATCAAATCTATACTATGTACCAAGCGAACAGAGATGATTTTGTTTTTAACTGAGATCTTTTAATCTTGACCATTCAAATTTTCATCCGATGGTTTTGCTTAAATATTATAATTAATCAATAAAATTTATTTGTTAGTCTATATATTTTTAGATATATTTGAATGAAGAAGAATTAATTCAAATACCTATCAAATCTATGATTAGTATTAAATATCAATTTAATTGATTTTATTTGTAAAATCTTTGACAAATAAGATGATTCATATCTTTAAAAAAAAAGCAAAATAATAAATGATAGTACTAATCTATCAATACTATATTCATTAAAAAAATTATATCATATATACTTTATTTTTCCTTTTGTGCACTGGCTAATAGACTAGTCTATTATTCACTCCATTCAAAAATAATTCCAACATGGAAAGTAGAAACACAATTAACAAAAGCACTTTTTTGTTTATAACATTATTCTACCCTTAACTAATATTCCATCAATCCCAAATTATATGCAATGATTTGATCCAATACGAAATTTTATATGTGTCTTAAATTTTTATGGAATTTGATGAAAAATAGTCATTTTTTAGTATTAGTGTGGTTTACTATAGTGCTTAAGGGATGAATTAGTGGAGTGTACTATAACGATTTGACATTCTTTATGTAAATGGTTTTTCAAAAAAGAAAACATTGCATAAAATTTACAAAAAAAATATTTATATTACACATAATATACTTCCTCCGTCAGGAATTAATAGCGACGCTACATAATTATTGCACTATTCATCATATAGTTTGAAGAGATTCATTATTCGTTTTAACGATGTAAGAAATAATCATCTCACTGTCCAGAGTTGAAGCATATAACTTAAATTATCATCAGTATTTCACGTTAATTTTGTATAATATGATATTTGATCGTTCCGTGTACGATTCGGAACATGAATAATTTTATTAGGTATAGAATACGGATGGAGTAAGAGGAAGGGAATAATGGTTAGAGAGCGAGGATGTGATGGAGAGGAGAGAAGGTAGAGTAGTGGATGAAGCCTTGGGTGAGAGAGGAGGTTAGAGCATTTAATCATTTGTTTAAAAGAAACCTCATCATATTTGACAATGTTGTAATTAAAGTAAAGCAATCATATAAGAAAAATTGTTGTACCTAAAACATTTTAGACAAAGGGAGTGCGAATTATTATCGGATAAAAAAAATTATTTTAAATAGGTCTCGTTTGATTGACATGACCATACTAAATATGAAGAAATCATACTATGAAAAACATTCACAATGAGTTTTCTCATTGCTTGATACGTTTTCAACATTTACTAGGTTTCTCTTTGAAAGAGGGGTAGATTTTCTCACGACGGCTTATTTAAAATCAGCCATGACGGATCCATTTTATCTCAAGGTGGATGCAACACTTCGACTTTTTATACTGTTCAATACATGCATTGTTAATTTGTTACTCGAATGTGTTTGGATCTTGATGTTGTGAGAAATTGTCAAACTAAACTTTGCAAAGCATAAAGTAAATGGACTCACGATTTATACCAGTATCCTTGTATCCAGGTAGTTAACATCTTGTTAACTACTAGAATGATCCAGTCCCCCTTAGAATATTTGAAACTCTTGTACTATTTTCTCTTAGTACACACAATTTTTCCTCGTTTGTAATCTTAACTTTAGGACAACAAATGAAGCAATTTAACCTACCCTAACCCACCTCCACAAGCCTAATTCTAGACTTGCTACAACTCAACTTCACAATTCTAACTCTATATCTGCTATAACTCAGCTCCACAAGTTTAACTGTAGACCTGCTACAACCCCTTATTCTACTTCGAAGTAGCTACTCATCCCAGTATGGGATCGGTTTCATTTATAGACTCTGAAAACAACAATCGAATACAAGATTCCATCTGACTCTATGACAATCACAACAATCGAAAAAAAGAATTCAAAACCTTTCAAACCTTCAAGTATGGAAATCGAAATATAGTATGTGTGTTCTTCAATCTCCAAATTGATTTTGAGTGCAAAATAGGTTTGTATGTTCCAAGTTTCTAAGCTGGCGAGTCTCCAAGAAATATAGTATGAGAGCACGCTAAAATCATGGTGCTTTTCTCCAGAGAACATTCTCTACTAAGTTAGCTAGTGGTTAGGTTAGTTTGTTACAAAATCCCATGAAAATAGCAACAAATTAAGAAATGATCCTACATACTGAAGCATTTGAAGGTCTTTTGCTGCCCATATATGTCCTAACCGCCTTACTAAAATCTCCCTATAGTGGTCTGCATCTGGTGGCCCACAATGCTCTCCATCTGTGACCGTCTGCTCTTCTACATCAAACCTAGACTACTAACCTGATTTTTAGTCTAAACACACTAACTCTATCATGGTTTCTTGTTAAGTTTTATTCATTAATTTCTATACAAATGGAGGGATTGTACATTTTTATCAAGAAGCTTTCGACATCGACGTTTGTGGCTTACCATTATGACAAACACTCTTAACCAATTGAAATCATAATCTTTTACAGTAGACTGCTAAATCTCTCCTTGAATTAACATTGTTCGTGGTCATCCCCATCACATCTATCACCATGTTGAACATGTTATCGAACATGTTCTTCTCGATATGTATCATATCAAGATTTTGATAGATAAGAAGCTTGCTCCAATATCGAAGATCCCAAAATATAATCCTCTTACTCAAATTATCATTCCTTTTCCTTCAAGCACTTAATAGTGATAGCAATCCCTGAAACACGAGCAAAAAACTCATCCCCACTACGAATCTCCAGCGGGGTAGCAAACTCTGTCTTATTCTTAAAAAATCCATTCTTGTTCTTCTTGAAAGAATGATCCAATAGGAAGAAACAATGACAACCAAACCACAAATGTTTTCTCCCATTTTTAAGGTGGAATGACTTTTTCCTCTCCATGTAATAAGGACAAGCCAAACGACAAGTAGTGCTCCATCCACATATCATCTCATATGCAGAAAAATCGTGAATGGTTCAAAGCTAATAGGCCTCATCAGACAAGTTTGTCGCTTATGAACGTCATATGTCGGTTTTCAAACCACCCACAACATCTCAAGCTCCTTAATCAGAGGCTGCAAATAACTGTCTAAATTTTCTTTCAGGCTGATCATGTTCATAAATAAATAAGGCCTCTTTACACACATATTGGGAGGAAGGTTGTACAGTGTGAGTATGACAAGCCAACGAAAATACTTCTTTTCAGGCTGTTCCAGACGAATTTTTTGTGACTTTGTCGTAAATGACAGAAGAATAAGGTCCAAGTGTATCCAAGCCTTGCTGTAAGAAGGGTGTGCAATCATGCCACCTGTTGTACTAGAAGAAACATGCCAAGACATATCCTCGATCGTAGAATAGTTGGCAAACAACCGCTTCACACTAGGGGTTATTGGGAAATATCGAAGCACACTCAGACCCGAAAGCTTCGTAGATCTCCTTTTTTCCTTGAAAAGATATATATTATATATGCAACATCTTTCCAATCCCGTAGAGTCTTTCTGAAATAGCATGCAACCGTTCGTATAATAATTAATCTTATTTACAAGAAGACAAAACCATTTCATCAACGACTTGATGTCGTACATCTCGTCCTTTCAAAAGCTTAAAAATTCCTTCCACCTCCCTGTGAGGGAGGTTGTATTCGTATTTTAGAGTCAAAAGTTGAGAAGTAGCAGCCTATAGGGACAATTTACAACCATTGTGCAAGGGGAGACTAAGAGGCATTCAAGATTTCAAAATAATGCTTGGATTTTGGAGGGGACCCTCTTCATATGTACGTTGATTTGCAGCCTCGGTCTCTTCATAATAATATGACGGGAAAGCATCAGCCAACATTTTCTCGTAATTGTTCGGAGACTGAAAAACATTGGACGGTCCAGTAACTTCTACTTGAGTTTTCGTTCCCTCATTATTTGTTGTGATAGATCAGAGCATAATAATCTTTTCTGAAGCCCCTACCAACCAGGTGAAATTTCATATCATCTATTGTTTGAAATCTAACATTTTTAAACTTTGTACAAGGACATCTCAAGCGATCCGAAAAATAACCCTCATCGTATTGAAGAGCATTCTCGACAAACTCTTCAACCCTTTCAACAAACTGATCACTCAAGTACAATCCATCCAACCGTCCACACATCCAAGATCGACACAAATCCATATCGAACAGATTTCTACATTAATTAAATATGTTACATCAATTCAAATTAGGCCATTTAAACAACCCAACGCACATAGAGCAAACTTTTCTCTAAAGTTGTATCCAAAATATGTCATCAGATGTAGTTTTTACCAACTTCTTATGTCATAGGAAAATGATTCAATTACTAACTAATTGGCATTTCACATAATTATCCACTTCTCATGTTGCACAAAGACCATTTTTAATCTCGGACCTTAATCCTAGATTTCAACCTAGAATAGGAAGATAAGTCAATCGACCACCTAAGCTATTTTCCAATGGGCGAAAAGCAACACTGCCATAAATCAAGTTGCACTTGCGATATATTTGATAGTTGACAATCGATTGAAACATACCAAAATATACCATGGCATCCATCACATGCAATACAGATACAAAATCGTTTAAAATATTAAAAAACAAACGTCAACAACAAACCTTGATAACACATATGATCACCCCTCCCCCCTCCCCCCGTGACGATGGACGACGACAGTCTTCAATAAATGGCACACGATCACCGATACCGGGAAATGGTGGCCGACGAGAGGAGACGGGAGAGAGGAGGGGAAAGGTCCGACGGTGTTCGAAGGTGGCTGGTGAAGGTGAAGGTGAAAGGGAGAGGAGATGGGCGATGCCGCGATGCTAGTGTGGAGAGGAGAGGTGGGAATGGAGAATCAGAGACAATAAGTCTCGATATTTGGTCAGAATGAAAGCACCTACCAGCGGATCCGTCACGACCATCAACACCTTAGCGACGGCATTCATCACTGACACTTTGTTTTTATGATTTTTGGTTTTAACAATGACATTTGTTTGATATATAAATATTCTAAGGGGAACCAAGAAGCACTTTCTTGCGACGGGGTCTTGTCGTGAAATATTTTTTTAAAATTTATTTGCTTTGGATCCGCTGTTCAATTTCAACCATAAAATTCTATTTTCGCTAAGTGTTGATACCGCAAAATTTAGAGACGGACCTATTGCCAAAAATTATATTTTAATGTTTTGCGAAGGAGTCCATCGTCTTATCCTTTTCTTTTTCTTTTTTTTAGGTTTAAGTTTTTTTATAATATTGTTTTGAGATCATGGATCTGTGACAGATTTTGTCGCAAAACCCCTCTTTTTGCGACAGATCCATCGCCAATTTATAACACAGAAAACCATAAACCTTAAACCCTAACACTAAACCCTTTGCTCTTAAACCTAAAATCGTAACCTTTGAAAGAAGTTTAAGCGACTCCAATTATGTTCAACATCATCAACATAACAAGAGATTCTCAAAGAATAGATTTTCTTTAATTATAAGAGTTTTGATACATTATAAGTTTTATAAGTAACTCATAGTATATTAAACTCTAATGTTAAAAAATGTAGATTTGGACTGTGAAAAAATCTTAAAAAATTGATATATTTTAGTGTACGAAACTTAAAAGTATCATCATATATTAAAATAAATGTTCATATGACTATTAAAAAAAAAAAGAAATTTAGTAAAAGAAAATGTAATTAGCGACGGATCCAACGCTATTTTCAGGACACTAGAAAAGACAAGGGCCAACAAAGCAATGTAGAAAAGGTTGTAGTAGTGCTTGGTGTTGACGAAGTTAGAGTAGTGACTGGGTACAGACGAGGTCTCAACGGAATTGCAAGGTTGGACAAAGATCAAAGGTTTGTTCAAATCGAAGATTTGAGGTATGGAGAATCTGTACTAGGATCATAAAAGCTGAAGCAAGTCTATCAACATTAGTGATGGGGTCACTGTGAGCAAACAGACAAAGTTGTCAATATTTGAATAGTACAGTCACGGGTTCTCTCCCCTCAGCGTATAAAAGGGGATCAAAGGAGCTCAGAGAATAGAAGAGTGGAAGATGATATTTTGAATATCCTCAGAAAGAAGAAAAATCAGAAATCATTGTGCGATCGTCCGACTGAGCTGGAAATAAGAATCAGGAAGAAGGTGGTTCACTAGTCTGCTCTAAAGAACATGAAGTTGTCGTAGAGTCAAAAGAAGGATCTGTGCAAGGATCTAGGTTCTTAGCCTTTAGCAAGTTGTGAACTTGTAAAGGGGTTTTCTTGTAAGCCAAAAACAAGAAGATAGTGAACTCATCTCTTGGCTTGATTACACTGATCATCAAGGAAAGACTGGACTAAGCTCTCGTTCATCAGTTGATAACGAGTGTCTGAACCACTATAAAATCCTGTGTTCTTACTTTTCTTTGCATTTCTTGCATATTAAAACTGTTAGAAATAATTTAAAGGGTGCAAGGAAAAAAGTTTTGAAAGCGTAAGTCTCTGTAGCAGACACATCTTGTAGTCTGCAAGAACAACTAGTGCATACTAGTTAAATACTCTATTGTCTTATATCGAAAAAGTTTTAAAACAACCTATTCACCCCCCTATAGGTTGTACCTCTGGGAATTACACTTCTTTTGTTTTGGAGAAGAACCAAAGAAAGGTGTTGTGTGACTTTGTAAAGGGACTACAGTTTCCTGATGCTTATGTTTTCAACCTTTATCATTGCATTCGAGAGTTTGAGTGGCAATTAAGAGGCATGAAATGCCATGGATGTATGTCTTTTGAAGGTATAGATTTATATGCTGCATCATTAAAAGAGATTT
This sequence comes from Drosera spatulata, assembly GCA_035668315.1. Lineage (NCBI taxonomy): Eukaryota > Viridiplantae > Streptophyta > Magnoliopsida > Caryophyllales > Droseraceae > Drosera > Drosera spatulata. The sequence continues at coordinate 34,396 of JAOVYX010004858.1, forward strand.
GTTCAGCATCAAACTGACATGGTGATTTCTTAGGTTCTTATTTTATTTGAAGCAGAAGGTTGGGATTAAAGCACATATGGAGGGTTCTATATGCGAAGCTTATCTTTTGGAGGAACGTAACAAATTTGCGAAGTTATATTTTTACGAGAGCGTGGGCTCTAAGGCTAATGATCTTCCTCGTTGTGCTAGAAGAGATGGTGATGATGAGGAAGCTTTTGACCTTTCAGATGTCTTTCGTGAAAATGGATGATATGCTTCGAGTGAGAAAAAAGAACAAGAAATTAAAAGAAAAGGGCAAATAAGAAGCTCTTATTTGATGAACAAGATGTCGTTGTAGCTCATAGATACATCCTGAATTACTACGATCTTGTTACACCATTTGAGAGGTATTATCTAATATAATTATCTAAAATGGAAATATAGTAATTGCCTATTCAAGAATCCTCATGATTTATATGGATTTTGTAAGTTATTTGGGGAGAACATGGTGAGAAGAGGTTATGTTAACATTATCGAGGCAACCCGTAAAGAGGGTCTCCTTGACTGGTATGGATGAAAGACCATGTGAATTCAAATTGATTTGGTGTGCATAAATCTCAAAGATTTGAGAAATAACGTAGTCTGACCTTTCGATCCTCGTAGGCTATGTGGCTTCAGGGCAATGAGATCCTGAAAGCAATGACGATTTATGTGAAGAATTTCAAACAATATATTGTGAATGACATCTTCTTCAACACATATGACCATGGTAAGAGAAAGACGCGGACTAATTTGGGAGTGTGAGTGAAATGGGATGACAATATATACGATTACAACATACTAATTAACATTGTGGAACTCCAGTACATCGTACCAGAATTTAGGAGTTTGAAGACAGTTCTATTAATGTGTGAATGGTTGACTTTGTATCGGGGTTGAGTGTGCATGCTAGGTATGGGAGTGTTGATATTGATCGGACCATGTGATGTAGAGGTCTTTATGATCCTTTTATCCTTGCCACTCAAACCATTCAAGTGTATTATACTCCTTGTCCGGGATACGTATCGCCATGATCTAAATGGTGGATAGTGTTCAAAATAAAATCACGATCAATAATTGATGCTCTTGAAGTCGTGGAAGAAGCTTTTCTAAGAGGAGTTGAATGTCAATCCCTCCATTCTTGTAGCATCAGAGGAGGTTGAATTTGTGAGGGATCGTGATGAAAATGATGAGATGGAAGGGTAAGAAGAGGAAACATAATAAGGAGAAGCAGAAGAAAGAAGAGGTGAGGAAGAGGAGGACGACAAGGATGACGAGGAAGAGGAATGAAGGTTATGATAATAGGGATTGAGGTATTGTAAATAATATTATTTTTAGTACAATAATAACCATAAAAATACTTATCTCTGATCCTTTTGATTCCATATTTTTTTTTATTATTACAGATGTCTCCTAGTACATCTAGAGGCTGTTGTGGAAACTCTCGTGGAGGTTCCCATGGAGGGAGGAGTAGTGGTCATGGTAGTGATCCTCGTGATCGTTGCTCAGGTGATGGGATCATGGAGATCACATCTCGAGCAATACTTAAGGATTCAATAGACCAATTTGATATCATGGTCGGTTTACACAGCGACAATCAACCAGTTGAGCCAGCATAATCTTCTATATGAGTTTCTATGTTTGTAATACCCTCACAGCCCTCTCACCATGTGTAATACTCCGAAATTTTGATATTAAATGTACAATAAATAAATAAATAAATATATATATAACGCTATTTAAAAATACGAATGATATAACGAATACGTAACGTTAAACATAACGTTATATTGGTGTAACGTATGTGTTTAACAAATACACGTGTTAAATATAACGTACGTGCAACGTTATAACGTAACGTTATAATACACATATTTATGCTAATAAAATACAATCCCGAAAACATTCAAAACTAACAACGAAACAAATGTCACTAAGTCAGAAATAATTTTGCCTATTTGCGGACATATTTTACGACACAATAATAGAACCAAAATATGGATAAAAATAGACTGATAACAATCAAACGAGGGAGCGAGTTTTAAAATATTCTTTTCCACCGAATTCCCTTGTTTTCCACCAAAATCCTTTTCCACCGAATTCCTGTACACAATCACGCGGTTTGAAAATGTCCAAGCATGCCCGACCAGCTCATCAATTCTCTTCATCAAATCTCCATCAGATCCACTTCCTCACCTACCTCTCCCCACTTCCTCTCCTACCTCACCATTTCCTCTCCTACCTCCCCACTTCCTCTTCTACCTCCCCATCTCCATCTCTACATCACCCTACCACCAGCACCTCAGCCACACTTCCACCATCCTCGCACCATTATCATCATCATCTTCAAATTCAACAGCATAGCAGCGACGGAGTAAAAGGTTTGACGTGTCAGTTGACGGCGGTCAGCAGTAGCAGGGACAGCAGGAAGCAGAGGATAAGGAACACATCGAGGAAGACGAACATTTGAGGTAATCTAACCCGTACGAGACGTTTACTTTCGTTCCTGAACTAGATTCTGTTCGTACATGTTGAGACCTTGTTTATAATGGAATATGATCGTTTAGTCATGTGAAAGATGGTTCCAAACATGGTTCCATCCATGTGGTATACACAAATAACAGATCTTAGAAAGTTGTTTGAAGATTGAGCTCACCTAGATTCCAGTATGATTCTATTGAAAACCGTAAGGAACTATTGTTGGGATTCTGAGATGAATATGAGATTTTGAGCTCACAATCGCTTTGAAAATGTTGGATGTTGATGAAATCGAAGCGGGACCCCCGTCCTTGGTGAGCGTAGCGCACATTCGTCCTGAAGGAATAACCTAAATGTGTATATGTGATACATGGACCTTGCGTATAGAAATGGGCATTTACTAAAGACATAAGAACAATGCTAGGTGAGAATCATCATAACACGAGCCTAACAAAGCACGTAAACGAATCTGCGATTTATCCTGTGGAACATATGAATAAACGGAATACAACCAAAGATGAACATTGTACTTGAATTTCGAACTATCAAGTCTTTTGCCATGCCTTACTGAAAAATGTTTGGAGATCGAGCTCGGCACTGTTATAATCTCCCTTTGCTCAAACTATCGTAAGGAAGGTTGAACATGATATCCCTTCTTGAAAATCCTTATCGAGTGTCAAGTGAAAGTCACCAAGACCAAAATTTAGCCAATTTCCTTGAGTCATCGTCAGGGGTGAACTGAACTAGTTAGGGAGCGTTGGGCATCCCCCATCCTCTTAGCATGCAAGCAGCGGCTTCAAATGCCGGACGTGGCATGACCACTGGTTACTCCCTGCAGGGAGGCCTAAACCTATCCCAACGAGGAGCGAATAGAGCCCGTTGGAAGCGCACTTTA
>JAOVYX010004869.1:0-37786 GCA_035668315.1 Drosera spatulata
AATGATATCGATTTTTCATGCTATGAATCCCTCCTTGTCATTCTCTCTTGAACCCTCTCTTGGTGTAGAGTCAAGACAGCATGGTTTGAAAGGTTGTATGGAATATAAATGAATACATGCTCGATTTGGCACATAATGTGTCTTGATTTATATCTTATTATTCTTTGGCCAATGTTGTAACATGGTTTTTATGTAGATAAGGTTGTGTGAAGAGAGGTTTTAGCATTTCATGGAAATGAAGCTATGCATTTGAAGTGATTGTGGAGATTTTGAAGACTTTGATGAAGTTTGGATGTGAATCGATGAAGCTTTTGATGATATTTTGAGTTATGAAGATGTGTTTAATGCATTTGAAGACGTTCATGATTATTTCGGATCGTTTTGAAGCTGTTTTGATGACTTTATAAAGTGTCACGATCGTTCCAAGCTTGATCACGATCGTTAGAGGAGCAAAAAAAAAAAAAAAAACCAAAGCCAGAGATGCTTTTTACCTTGGTCACGACCATGACCATGCTCGTCACGTTAGTGACAATCTCAAGTTTTGATCCAGAACAGAAATAACACGATGGTCACGATCATGACTAGGCCCATCATGATCGTGACAACGTTATAACCGAAAGATATTTCAAGATTACGACGTGATTTTCTCCAAATTTCTTACGGTTTTCATATTATTTTTTTTTATAAATATACTATGCTATGTTCATTTCCAACATCTAGGCTTCATTTGTAGCCGTCATTATAAAGGTTTAGCTAGACAGTGTTCTTCGTTCGTGTTGCTCGGATTAGATTTTCAAAATTGTTTAGCTTTGGATTATTGTTCTCAAGACCTTATTCATTGGTTTGTAAGTACTTCTGTTGGTTATTTATGCACTTTAGTCATTTGATTTAATGAGTGAGTAATTTGTTAGTAGGTGGTAATCATAATGACACAAAGTTAAGGGATTATGAGATCCTTTTTATTTAGTTATTGAATTTGATCTATTTTACGTGAATGATGAAAAATTAGAGCTTTAACATAGTTGATGCATGATTTCATTAGATTGACCACATAAATGACTTTATACATTGACTATAACATGGTTAGCTTATGAATGCTTCTAAATTGATCATTTAGATGTGTTAATAGGGTGATCTACATAATGATTCAATATATGTTGGTCATATTAAGTAGCAACAAGATAAGTTATAGACCAAACTATCTTGCTATAGTTTATCTATGATTTTTTGAAATATAAATGAGTAGACCAATCTATGTTGCTATTTTATTCATGTTGGTATGTTCCTTGTTTGATTCAATGCCTATTTTATCTAGTCATGCTATCATGATATGTAGAGTAGATGATTAGTTTAGTTATTCAAGCTATATTGATAATTAAAACTCTAGAGAGCATGATTAAAGATATCCTCTTTATTCCAACAAAACTATTCATATTCATAAACCTATTAAACCTTTCATGAATCAACAGTCATTAATATACAAATCTATATCAATTCATTATCCTTAGTTTCGATGATTAATCCCTAAGTTGAGTGAAGATATGAAAACCCTCCCTACGTTAGTTTCCTATAGTTACAAGTTAGTCAATCGATCCAGTGCAACTAGTTTAGTTACTTAGTTCTTAATCATTAGTATTTAATTACTTTGTAATTTGATTACGAATACCCCATATTTTCCAACTTTAGGTTAAGTAATTAGGAATTCAAATTTGATCGTCAATAATTTTATTGCACTCCATCTCTCTGTGCGATCGACCCCTGCTCATTATATCTATATTAATATTTTTAAGTGGGGACTAATCTGTTGCGTAAACAACGTAGGTCACTTTCTCCATTCTATATATTTATTTTGATGCATCATTGTGAATTTCTTTTGCACCTCAAGCTTCATTGCAAGACTTTTTCAAGGACATGAAGCTCCATTATGGACAAAAGGATCTCAATCTATGGTTTAGATGCAAACTATGTGCATGGATACATGTTTTCTCATGCTCTATATAAGCAATCAGTTGCTTTCAAAAGAGTAGTATGAGCAGACATGTAGCCATGCACAAAGTTTTGGTGGAAGGACTCCATAGACCCGTATACCAAACGTTGTTGCGATTACAAAGTACAAGCTCATTTTTTCTCGGAGGATATGACAACAGGTGTGTAAACCAAAGCAAAAAAAAAAAAAAAAAATAGAATCATAGAAAGGACTTATAGAATTATACTCCTATTATACACAACGAAACAGACTATATTTATAGGTAAAAAAAAAAAAACACTCGAGGTAAAGTATTGCGGATATAGCCGGTTTAAATTTAAACCAAATGACGAGAAGAACATGTGTTAGGATCGTGTAATCCCTCAAATTGTATAGAAATTGAAGAAAAAAACTTTAGAGTAGGACATGTTCATGGTTAATTACTTAGGTTGAGAATTAGGATAGTTAGTTGCAGTCTAGAAAACATGCAACAAAGCAGCAGATTATCGCAGTTGGAGGGCCAATGTGAATCACCTAGATGTAGACTACATTAGAAGGTTCTAGATAAGTTATTGAAATGAAAATGAAAAGCAAAAGACCACAAACTTGTCAGGATCTAGGATCGAAGTCTCAGGATCAATATCATATCACAATATAGTAGACTGGGTACAACTGAGCTGGTTGTAAGCAGAGACGAAAGCGCAACAGGCTAGGTAGTGCAACAGAGCTGGTTGGTGAATGGAAAGGGGTCTGACAAACGATCACATCAAAGATTTGAGGTCTGAATTACAGTACACGGTTGAAGACTGCTGTGAGGAGAACCTATCAACATCGCTGAGGATAGTACAAGGGGACAAACAGATAGCTGTCAACTTCAGCACAGTACAGTCAAGGTAGATTAGATACACGAAAATTAAAAGACAAAACAAACACACGACCACTTGGCTTTGTTTCTAAAAGAAACATTAAAAGAAAGCCTTGTCAAAGAAAGAAATGCATTGATTTGTCTTGTGTAAAAATTTGTGTGCATTGTGGTTCTAAAGGACATGTTAAGAGTGATTGTGCCAAATTGCATAAAGTTGTTGAGACTAACTTTTCTATGGCACGCAAAGCAGGTTAGTTTGTGCTTCCAACACCATTTTATTAGAATGTAAGAAAGGACCCAACGAAAGATGGGTTCCCAAATCAAAAAGTTAATCTTGTTTTGTAGGCTCATGTGAGAGGTAGTAATACTTGGTTTTTGAAAAGCAGGTGCTCAAGACATACAACAAGAAAAAAATATTTGTTCCTCTCACTAGATGCCTATGAAGAAGGGAGTGTTACATTTGGAAAAAATGAAAAACGATAATAAACCTGAGAACCAACTCTTTGGAAGAAACGGGCCGTCTAGAGAGCTGAATCTCAGAAACTAGAAGCATAAAAGTTTGTATCCCCTGAACTAAGTGATTGTGGAACAAACCATCGGATAGAAACAAGGTCAAATACAGCAACATCCAGATCACAAACCAATGTTTGTATTCTCTCACCCTTTCACTCTTTCTCAGAACCTCATGATGTTTTTGATGCGTGAAATTATAAAGACTTGTTAGTAGTTCAAATTTCCATGGATGATTTTATTTTGATCTACTAATGATATATTGGTAAGGGATTTTCCAAGTTGATAACAAGATAGTTTGAGATGAGCATGATGGGATAGCTAAATTTCCTTCTTGGATTACAAATCAAGTAATCCCAATATGAAGTTCAGATTCATCAACATAAGTACCTAATGGAGCTATTGAAGACTAATGGAGTTGTTGAAGAAGTACAAAATGATGGATGTCAAGTCATACGATACACCTATCTCCACTTCTTGTAGATTGGATGAGGATTCCAATGGTAAGAGTATAGATCAGAAGGAGTGTAGAGGTATGATTGGATCACTTTTGTATCTTAGAGCTTTTTGTCTTGATACTGTCTTTTGTGTATGTTTGTATGCACATTTTCAAGAAAATTCTAAGGAGAACCATCTCTAGGCAGAGAAAAATGAAATTAGGATATCATATCTTATAAGAGCTGATAGTCACCCAAGTCAAGATTATAGTCAAGGACAAGTCAAGTCAAATGCTTCTTCCATTGGTAAGAAGGAAGAGTCAACACAAAGGAAATGGGCCTTCAAAGGTAAGGAAAAAATGGGCCTTCAAGGGTAAGAGAAAAGTCCACCCAATTAGGATTTCCTTCCCTATAAATACACTATTCCTAAGGAGTTCTGGGCTGATTCTCAATCTCCTCCACATTTCACTACTCTTTCTCACTCTCTCTCTCTCTCATCCAAATCGGGTACATACTGATTTAACAGCGTTTTCTAGGTTGTTGGTGTGCAGATCATTCGGCGCATCCCCAGATCAGTCTCACATCATCAGATTAGTCCGACACACGACCGGACCATCATAAGGTCCGACCCAATCCAAGAGATCGGACTACCTGTGACAAATAGTTTGGTGCGTCAGGTAGGGACTACGATCAACGCAGCACCATGTCGATAACTCGAAGCCGAACTACCAACATGCAACCAGAACCATCCAACATACCATCCGCTAGTCGCACTTCGCTTCCGCCTGTATAGGGGCCGACCCGGCGCCACCCCAAGCTGAGTACATGGCGGAGAGCCCGACAGTTCAGTAAGCTACTATGGCCATGTACCAAGAGTTGGGTCAAGAAATAACCCGACAAATGCAAGACGCTCTAAGGGAGATGAGGAACCTACTGAACGATAGGTTTCCCCCACGCCCGGATACGGCACCTCTACAGAACGTGGAGAGGGGAGCGCGCCAGTTGTTCCTCCATAAAATTGGGGAACGAGTACCCCCAGCTGACCCAACCGATCTTCGACACCAGATTAACCGAGCTGGAGTGGAAAATCTCCGAGCCGAATAAGAAGGCCTTAGAAATCACATCAATGTTGGGAGGGAAGACCTAAGAATCCATCTGAATGCTCGGTCGATAAACTCCAGACCCGTCGTACCCGATCGATCGGAGGGGGCACAAGCTTCTCAGGTCGTCCCGCTCCAACCTGATGGACAACTCATTCCATTGGAACAAAAGGTGGAGCAACTTTACAAGATGTTTGAGCAGACCGAGCGAGGATCCCATTTCACGAGTGAAGAAAGAGTGTTCAGAACGGACACTCCTTTCACAGTCGAGATCAACTCGCAGCTTCCCCCTGAAAGTTTTCGAATGCCGTCATGTAACACCTATGACGCGACGACTGATGCAGACGAGCACGTTCAACACTTTCAGACTTTGATGAATATCCAAGGAGTGCCCGATTCCATAATGTGTAAGGCCTTTCCAACAACTCTCCGTGGACCGGCTCGAGCATGGTTCAATACTCTTCCAACCGGATCGGTAGGTTCGTTTGCGGAGTTTGCTGAATAATTCCACAAGCAATATATTAATAGCAAATGAGAAAGGCTCGCATCTAGCTATATGTACAAGATCTTTCAGCAACCGAGCGAAGATCTTAGATCGTACGTCCAAAGGTTCAACACCGAGAAGGTCAAGATTGAAGATCCGGTCGATCACGAGATATGTCAAGCCATGATAAATGGTTTCGCGAGCGATGACCTCTCGTATAGCCTCTCGAACAGGGAACGATGGACATACTCCGACCTTCTAGCCAAGTTGGGAAAACATATTCATGCCGAGACTGGAAGGGAGATCCGCAATCGGAGGCTCGGACTTTAGATGCAACGAACTGGTAAGGAGGAGAATCTCGATCGAACAAAAAAGGAGGAAGAAAGGTCCGGGAAGACTGACCTAGTACCAGACAAGAAAAATCCAAAGGGTAAGAGATCGGGGAACAATATTGCTCAGTCGACCTCTCCCAATGACAACAAGTATACTCCCCTTAACGCATCGAGAAGAGAGGTACTCATGGCCAAACGAGAGGAAAACCTCTTGATCAAGAACCCAAAGAAATAACCCTTCCTTGGTGCTCCAAAGGACAAGACTCGGTATTGTCAATATCACAAAGACCACGGTCATGACACGGAGGAATGCCGCCACCAGAAAGATGCCATAGAGGAAATGATCTGGAAAGGACATCTCAAGAAATTCCAGGCAGATCGAGGGCATGAGGTCGATCGTCCGTCCCAGAAAGGGAAGGAACGACCAAGATCACCCGACGAATAGAGGGAGCCAGAAGGACCTTCACAGTATCCACACATTAATGTGATCATCGGGGGCATGGCCCCGGAAAAGGGTCTGAAGACCCCCCACAGGAGCCGAGACCCTCAAGATGACTCCACTTACGAAGAAAAAAGATACGGACCGACCCTGTTGTCCAAATCGGACCCGAGGACGACCCGAGAATCTAGTTCCCCCATGATGATGCTGTCGTCATTACCCTCCACATTCGGGATTACGATGTCGAAAAGATATTGGTCGATAGTGGTTTGTCTGTCAACATACTCTACCTCTCTACCATAAAGAGGATAGGAATGATCGAGATGGATCTCAATCCATTTCGTACCCCTTTGATCGGGTTCATAAGAGAAACTGTATATCCAAAGGGGTATATCTTCTTATCACTAATTATGGGAGATGAAACTACCGGTCGGACTTGGACACGAATGGCAGACTTCTTGGTGGTAGACCTTTCCTCTACCTACAATGGGATTCTCGACCGACCATCCATAGTGGACCTCCAAATGATAATCGCTCTGTGTTATGTGATGATCAAGTTTTCTACCCCGAAAGGAGAAGGCATGATCAAAGACAACCAAAAGGCCTCGAAGGCATGCTATATAGCCACCTTGAAGCAATACCCAGATCTAAAAGGAAAAACAACCCTCCAACTGCACCTCGACCCTAGGTTGGTCAAGCCTCGACCCCAACCAATCGAAGACTTAGACAAGATTCCCCGGAACCCAGAAGATCGAGCCAAGTATGTAAAGATCTGTTCTTAATTGACCGTCCCCGTCAGATTGGACTTGATCAAGTTCCTCTGCTCCAACTCGGACATGTCGGGCATCGATCCAGATGTGATCGTGCATCGGTTCACAGTAGACAAGAATGCTCGACCAGTAAAGCAGAAAAGAAGGCCCTTCGCGGAAGAACAAAACCAAGCCATTGCAGAAGAGGTCGATAAGCTCCTCTTGGCCGGCTTCATCCGTGAAGTAAAATACCCAGATTGGCTGGCTAATGTGGTCATGGTGAAGAAAGCAAATAGCAAATAGCGGATGTGTGGCGACTTTTCACCAACCTAAACAAGGCATGTCCGAACGATTCATATCCACTCCTGAGGATCGACCAACTAGTTGATACAGCATCCGGCCACAAGCTCTTGTCATTCATGGATGCTTTCTCCGGATACAATCAAATATTTATGGTTTCGGAAGATCGTGAGAAAACATCCTTCATATCCGACCTAGGGACTTACAGCTATGAGATGATACCGTTCGGACTCAAGATAGCTTGTGCGACCTTCCAACGTTTAGTAGACTAGATCTTCAAGCCGATGGAGATCTATGTGGATGATATGCTGACCAAGTCTAAGGAGGTTGACCTCCATGTGTCTGACCTGAGCAAGACGTTCGACCTCTTGCGAAAGTATAAGATGAGACTCAATCCTTTAAAATGCGTCTTTGGTGTGGCATCTGGTAAATTCCTAGGCTACCTCGTCACACAAGAGGCATTGAAGCAAATCCGGCTCAGGTCGAAACAATCCTGAAGATGGAACCCCCAAAGACAAGAAGAGACGTCCAAAGGCTAATTGGGTTATCGCTGCACTCGGTCGGTTCCTCTCCAAAGGAGTCGAATGGACGCTCTCATTTTTCAAGACGTTGAGGGTAGTCGGGTCGAAATAAGAATGGGATAAAACATGTCAGATCGTCTTCATCCAGCTAAAAGAGTATCTTCAAGAGATCCCACTCCTCACTCGGCCTCAAGAAAGGGAGCACCTATACCTCAGCCTCGCGGCCGCTAAAGAGGCCGTATCTGCTGTTCTCCTAAGGATAGATGTAGGGATCCAACGATCGGACCACTACATCAGTAAGGTATTGCACGGTCCTGGGCCCCGATACCCCAAGTTAGAGAAGGTGGCCCTAGCACTTGTTATTGCAACGAGAAAATTAAGATCTAACTTCCAAGCTCATCCGATCGTTGGGGTGACGGACCTACCTCTATGACAAGTCCTCCACAAGCTTCAAATGTTCGGATGTTTGATGAAATGGGATGTGGAAATAAGTGAATACGGGATCACGTATGAGCCAAGGACTGCCATCAAAGCTCAAGCTCTTGCGGACTTCCTGGTAGACTGCCAGTTCTGCCCAAATCGGGACGAATAAGAGGAATCGATCGGAAACAAGATCATCCCGATAACGTGGAAGACCTACATTGACGGCTCTTCTTGCAAGAAGGGATCGGGAGCAGGGGTACTTCTAATCTCTCCAACCGGATGGAACCTCCCTTGCTCGATCACACTCCAGTTCGAGGTCACAAACAATATGGCTGAATATGAAGCACTGATCTTAGCTCTTAGCTTAGCAAAGCATCTCAAAATAGATCATATGGATATCCATTCGGACTCGAGACTAGTCGTGGAACAAGTTGGAGGCAAGTGCGAGGTTAGACCCGAGTTGCAAGGGTATGTATCTCATGCACAAAGACTCATCAAGGCATTTGTCGACCTGCAGATTCGACAAATCCCTAGGTGGGAGAATAGCATAGCAGATGCCCTAAGCAAGCTTCCGTCCGGATCAAGCAAATGGACCGATGACAGACTGCTGACCGAAGTGGTCAGATCACCCAAGAAGGATGGCAATCAGATCGAAGCCATCGAGGTCTCCCCGTCATGGGTGGACGATGTGAGACAGTATCTCGAGCACGGGACCCTACCATATGACCAAAAAGAAGCCCTAAGAATCAAACACGTCGCCCCGGAGTACCTGATAATAGGTCAAGACCAATTCCGAAGATCCTACTCCATGCCTCTACTGAAGTGCCTAAGGCCAACCGAAGCTAGGTCCGTCCTGACCGAGATCCATGAAGGAATTTATGAAAATCATCATGGAGCACAAACCTTAGCACATAAATGTATGAGACAAGGATATTTCTAGCCTACCATCAAAGCCGATGCCAAAGATTTAGTACAGAAGTGTGACAAATTTCAGAGGATGGCCAATCTAAGCAAGAGACCTGGCACAGAAATGGCATCCATAGAGATCCCTTGGCCATTTGCTCAATGGAGAATCGGCATCCTTTGACCTTTTCCTATGACACCGGGACAAAGGAAGTTCGTCATAGTAGCTGTTGAATTATAGACCGGGTTACGAAAGGGTTCCTGTGGAGATCGATTTTTTGTCGGTTTGGAATTCCAAAAGTACTCATCTCCGACAATGGAACTCAATTCACTAACTCGGCCTTCACCGAATTTTGTTAAAAGTTTGGCATGGAGCAGAGGTTCGCTTTAGTCAAGCACCCCCGGACCAACGAACAAGTTGAAGCTGTGAACAAGGAGATAAAAAATGCCTTAGCTAAAAAGCTTGCATTAGCAAAGGACTATGGGTTGATGAATTGCCTGCCATCCTATGGTCATACCAAACAAACAGCTAGTGGTGCCCAAGGAGACCCCCTTCGCACTATGACCCCCTTCGCACTTGCCTTTGAAATGAAAGCAGAACAAGAATGGTAGCAAAATGGACCACACGAAAATAATATACACCACATGAAGTTTAGGTTGGAAATAGGACCAAGTGGTCCAACAATATGAAGCCTTCCAGACACTTAGAGGCACGTCAACTTCCCAGTAGTACTACCCTAGGAAAGGATGGAAAGAAGGAGGAAGTTGCCATGCCTAGAAGTGGCTGAGAGGCAACAAGAGCACGAGAAAGTAAGGAGGTAGAAGTCATTGACGATTTGATGAGGTGAAGAGATTGATTGAGTTGATGAAGTTGATAATCAGTTTCTGTGCAATTTATAGTGGGAAACCATTAGAGAATCTTCATAAATTGCGTCTGAGCAACCTCATCACACAATCTGTATTTTCTTTCATCTTTCCTTACAAAAACAAACTACAGAAGCTTCATAAATTGCGTATAGCATTTCCTAGACAAGAAGTATAGCCTCACGATTTGGAGACTATGATAGAGGCCAGGAATCTGTTCATCATCCCAAGGTTTTTTTGTTGCCTCGAAGATCGCTAATCAAAATGGCATGGAGTGTTTCTCCATCATCATGACCCCTAAGAAATTCCCTCACATTAGACTATATCCGACTTCTCTCTTATCCAAGTAAGATATACTATGTCAAAATTTAACCTTTCTCAGTATATGCAATCCGATATTCACACACTTGATTTGAAGGACATCGGTGGGGAAGGCTCTATTTCCTGAAGTGCTCCAAGCAGCGTTCAATGTCACGCCAAAGGTTGAGAACCAGTTCCGCTCGAAGAGGAATTTGGATGCCATCTTCTCCGCACCATATCCACAATAGTATGTGGTGCTAAGCCCCAAAAAAATGAGATGGAAAGTTGTTTTGGAGAATCTTGATAAATTGAGAGGCTCAAAATTTTGTGTTCCATACAATGAGAGCAAAACTGAGAGACTCAATTTTTGTGGAATGAAGAGGAAATAAAAAAAATAAGAAAAAGGAAATGGGTGCAAAGTAGAAAAAGTAGAGGAGGAGAGGAATTGTGACTCTCAAGTAAACACTCCTACAATGGAGTTTCACATGGAGGGCCTGTACATTTGAAGGGGAAAATATAACATCATTGGAACCTATTTTCTACACCTTGAACTCCAAAATAGAAGATTGCAGGAGGTTGAAGTGTGTGAGAATGGAGAGACGAAACCCTAATCCATCATTGATGAACCTGAATGAACTTCGAAAGAGGAGAGAAAATGGAGGGAAATGAAAAAGGGAAAAGTAGAATTCATTTCGTTGACTTAGTCCCGAAGATAAGTACAGCTTATTTATATACAATGGTTGTTATCAAACAAACAGATCACGCCACCTGCCATCAATCCAATGGTTACTATGTACATATACTCATACTCATACGCACTTGCCATCAACCCGTGCGGTCGACCAGGGAGACCCCCTTCGCACTTGCCTTTGAAATGAAAGCAGTGGTGCCCGTCAAGCTTCAAACTCCTACCGCACAGGTCTTGGGTTATGACGAGGGGAAGAACGAACAACTCATAAGGGAAGAGCTCGACTTGCTAGAAGAAAAGAGAGAAGAAGCTCATGTCCGAGCTTGGGACATCCAAATGCAGATTGCTAAGTACTTCAATGCTAATGTCCGACCTCGCCAACTCAAGATAGGAGATTTGGTTTTGAGGAAGACTGAATTTGAAATGGAAAGAACTGGAGGCAAGCTCTGCGAAAATTGGGAAGGACCGATCAAAGTCATCTTAGTCTCGTCACACGGAGCATGCAAGATAGCTCGACCTAATGGGCAGGAACCACCTTGAACCTTCAGTATGGTTGACCTCAAGTTCTAGTTTGTTTGAGATGAAGGACCTAGTCGGCTCATATCGTGAAGTGATTATGTCAAATCCGAATAATGATGTACTAGGCTAGACTAAAATTGTCCTAAAGTGATGATTGAATGGTCTAAATAAGTCCTGAAGTGACTATGTACTAGTTCCATCAAAGTTGAATAAAACGATCGTTTTCTGTCAAATGAAATTATGTGAAAATTGTTAATGTCTTGACAAACCAACCTAAATTCTCTATGACAACGACCGGAATGGTCAATGTCCGAATGAACCGCCAAGATTAGGCTGGAAGGCGGCCGAACAGACCGCCATGACTTGACGGGACAATAACCGACGGACCTAGTGAAAAGGATGGGAAATTGATCCGTATACCCCTATGGCTGAATGACCACATGAACAAGCCGAAGAAAACCCAATGTTCCAAGGTTGAAAGAGTCTAGAGACAGAGCGGAACGTCTCAATTGACTAAAAAAAACTATACAAAAATGGCAACATAAAACTTATAAAGTTTCGAAGATAGAAACAGCGTAACGACTAATAGAGTACATCAAAAGGTTCGAAGTGAATTCTCGACTAAGAGAAAGTACATGAAAGCATAAATAGGGAGGCGGCGCCGAATTACAAAAGTTTGCACATACAACCCAAAAACAAGTATTCTAGACTGGTCGGTCCTGTGAAAGCAACAAAAGGGAGCAAGGAATGTCAATCCTACAAAAAAATCAACAGAATCTCCTACTCGGCTGCTTTGGCAAGTCGTCTCGAGCACTCGTCCCTTGGACCCCAGTACGAACGAACAACCTCGCAGCAATATCCTAAGTCGAATGAGCGACAGTACTGGTAGTTGCCAGCCGATCAACCGCCACAGTAGCCTGGGTATCCGCTCTTCTCCTAGAATAAGGGTAGTTACTAAGAGACATGAGATCCAGCTTCTGTGCCGGGATATTCTAAAAAAGTACCTTACAGAATTCCTCCAGCTCATCAAACCCGGACTCGATCCCCTTGTTGAACCTATCTTCCTCAGCCTCCTCGGCCCTCTTATCTGCGGCCTCTAACTCCCTCCATAGCTAGACGACCTCATCGATCGACATCTCGAGCTTACAATAACAGCTGCGTGAGAAACCTCCATGCCCGAGAGATCTCGCTCGGCCTCGATCCTCTTCCTCCTCTCCTCTTCCAGCTCGGACCGAAGCAACTGACTCTGCCCTTGAGATTGTTGAAGGTTGCGATTCTCAGTAATTAGATCATCCACGCAATAAAGAAGGCCAAGTGTGCCAATCACATTCTGCAAAACAAAATAAAATGATCAATCACATAAACAAATATGTAAGAGAGAAAAAAATAGGAGAAGAAGGAAGTACCCTATAAGAGCTACGAATGACACAATGCTCAAAACTTTCACGTTCCGTCTCGGATTGCGTAGCTCGGTCGGAAGGAAGGTAGATGGACTCAAGTATAGTAAGGGCGTTGAAGTCTATCGTCCAAGGTGAGGCCTCAGGATGAATCCTCCAAGTTGAAACATAAGCCTCCTCCCTAGCTGGACCAGTCGGACATACGACTCCCCTAGAAGGTCGTCTGAATGAGCAAGAAGCTTGGGCGAACCGGTCTCAAATCCGATCGACCTAGGGGGTCGAGATTTAGTGATGTGCAGAGACTTGGGCGGGCGGCTATCTAGAAGTTCGACATTGGCACCCCTCTTCTCTCCTCTCCTTCTTGTGTCCCATGCCTTCTCCTTCCCCTTCCTCCTCTCTTGGGTTAAGCGCGGGGCGACCTCCACTGGTCAGCCGGCTCTGAGGACGGGGCAGGGTCTAGATTAGCAGCAAGCCTAGCATTCCTCCTCCTCAACAACTCCTCCGGGGTAACCATACCTGCAAAAGGGCAATGTCATCACGGGTCAGTAAAACTCTGAACGAGGAACAAAAATAAAACGATACTCACTCCTATCATATTTATGCAGGAACTCCTCAACGATCAAGTCCAACACTTTGAAGGTGCGCGTAGACTTAATGAAACGGTCAATGATAGATTTGGCTGCCCTCACATCTGGACCAAGGATAAGAGATCGGATATGGATAAGAGAAACACCTGATTGCCAATGGGTAGCAAAGTCAAACACAGCTCCATCCGTGCATCGAACATACAACCACTAATTACGCCACTGGTGGCTGTTCTTAAAATCGATCACAAACACCTTACCCGGTCGTGAGGCAAGGTGATACCAACCATTCTCACAGTAGTTCAGACAAAAGAAACTAAAAAGAAGCTTGAGTGAGATGGCCACGCTATCCACGCCCAACTCTCGAGAAGCCACATAAAACCCAATCATCATCCTGATCGAGTTGGGCAAGAACATGGAAGGACACATCCTTGTATATCGAAAGACCGAATTGAGGAATCGATGAATTGGGAATCTCAATCTGGCCCTCAAAGTATCAAGGTAGATGGGAAGAACTAAGCTCTCCACCAGAGTACATATCCGTTGTCTAGCCACAGGCCAATCTATAGCAAAACCACACGGAATAAAGAACTCGGATCTAAGGGACTTCAACCTCTGCTTAGAGATCCTAGAAGGAGAACTGAAGACCTTGGGTGAAATCTCACGTGTACGACCCTCATCGTCCTTCCCGTGGGAAGAGTCCCCGTCCGAAGACAAGGTCTCATGGGCAGGGTCAACGCGAGGAGAATCGATCACGCCCCCTGAAAAATGGCGGGTCGAATGAGACTCGATGAGCCGTAGGTCACGAGGGGGAGAATCATGTCCCAAGTCCTCCTTCACCCGTTCATAGACTTTCCCACCTCCAAGAGGTCGGGATGATGGGAGCACAACAAGTTCAAGAAGGATCGATCGATCTAAGGGAACGTTGGCAAGAGCATGTCGCACATCCTCCAAATCAGAATCGATATCATCAAGTAAAGAGCCTAAATTATAATCTATACCTATTTGTGTGAATCAGTAAACCGAGACAAGAAAGCTATCTGACCTCCCAAAAATTGTCCGACCTCGTGTGATCCATCCGACCTCCCAAGAGCTACCCGACCTCACCACCACTTAGCACATCCGGATGTGCCTAGAGACCCGACCTCGGATCCACACAACCAAGATACCCGGACGACCTCAGTACCCGAACAATCGACCTCCTCGACGATCCAAACTCGCCACTCCACATGATCGACCTCGCACCGCTGACTAGGACGACCTCTAACAAGCAAGGTCAAATCGGACGGATCGAACTCTCCAAGTCTGACCTCACTTAACGCCACCCAAAGAAACGGACTGACCTTCCTCCACACGACCTTGACTGGTTTTCTCTCCCATGATATCTTGGAATGGTTGGTGGAATATGAATGAAGAGAAAGAAAAGGGATCACCACCTCCCTTATTCTTCTATATATATATAAGGTTGGTCAAGCCTTAGTCAAGCCTTGGTCAAAGGGAACTAGGGTTTTCAATTTAAGAATGTTGGTCAAATATTGGTCAAAGGAAGAACCAAGCTGCCTCCTAGACCCCTGTCAGCGTATGCACATCTGTCAAGGACATGAAATAATTGACAATCACAATATAAAAGACCTAATTGGTCTGACACATCCAAGTCAAAAGCACCTGACCCCGGGTTGGGGGAACAGGAGCAAAGGGTCCTCAAGTAAGACCTGATCCATCCAACTAGCCCAAACCGGGCAAAAGACCCCAGCTTGGGGCACGGGGACAGAGAGTCCCTCAGAACGCTTAATAACGAGCCTACCCTGAGGTGGTTACCCCTCTATGTTCGATCGCAAAGACAGATCCAATTGTTCAGACCTCAGTACGATCTAAGAAGGCGAAGACGCTCGATCGGACGCATCATCCTACGCTCCACCACAAGAACAGATAAAAGAGAATTTAACCCTTTCGTGCCGACCAAATCGGTCAGTCTCGAAGGCTTGAAGGGCAAATGATGGTCACCCTAGTCAAGTTTATGGTCAAGGACAAGTCAAGTCAAATGCTTCTTCCATTGATAAGAAGGAAGAGTCAACACAAGGGAAATGGACCTTCAAAGATAAGAAAAATGGGCCTTGAAGGGTAAGAGAAAAGCCCACCCAATTAGGGCTTTCTTCCCTGTAAATACACCATTCCCAAGGAGATATGGGCTCATTCTCAATCTCCTCCGCATTCCACTACTCTTTTTTACTCTCTCTTTCACCCAGATCGGGCACATACTAACTTGAGCGTCGGAGCGGGCGTTCGAGATACGCACCTCGATCTCCTGGCTAACGGCATTTTCTTGGTTCTTCTTGTGCAGATCGTTCGACGCATCCCCAGATCGGTCTCGCACCATCAGATCAGTCTGACACACGACCGGACCATAATACGGTCCGACCCAATCCAAGAGATCGGACTAGCTATGACAAACAGGAGCGAATCTTGATGTTAGACATCACATTAATTAGGAATCACTAAGAGAAGGGAAATATTAAATTAGAATATTGTGAAATAGAAAAACTACCAGCAGACATTTTCACTTAGCCCCTTGGAAGAGATGAATTTGAAAAAGTTAGACAAGAATTAGGGATGATAAAGTTATCTGATGTGACAATTATTTTCTATCCCTGGACGACATCGATTTTTGATGAAACTCTTATTTTCTTGTAACTTTGGGGGACCTATGAAGCTTGATTGGGTGATAAAATTACTATGTGTGATAAGCGGATAGGCCATGAAATCTAGATTTGAAAGAGGTTATGCGGTTGATTTTGCTTTGATACAAGATCTTGTGATTATTTTTTTGTATCATCACAAAACAGTCGACTCTTATCTAGAACCATTTCATCCTTATCCTCACTTCCCACAATTTTCGGGAAAAATCTACGCAACTTCTCCACATCCAAAACTGCCCAATTTCCCATGTTCCCATATGCACGTCATCAATAAGTTCCACGTCTTTCCTTCCATAACTCTTCATTAACCCACATCACTCCACTAGAACCCGAAAAAAACCTTGCAAGAGAGTCGACTCTTATCTCAGATCCAGCTCTTGACGTAATGGAAAGAGATGAGCAATTTGATGTGGTGAAGATCCAAAGGAGTCAATCATTCAAACGGAGGATGAGAAGTAAAGTGATGTTGCTGATGATGAACATGTGAATGATCAAGTGAAAACGTCCAAGGTTCCCTCAAGTAAAATAAAAAAAGAAAAAGAAAGAAAGAAAGAAAGAAAATAAAAAATAAAAATAAAAGAATGCAACTAGTGAGGGGGAATCAAGGACTGCTTATGAGAAATCAAAGAAGGCCATTGATGCTCGTGTAAGGAAGAAAGTGTCAAAGAAGATGTTGCAAGGAATCATCATACAAAGAGTGATGCACTTGCTCGAGGGGAAGATACAAAGACAAAAGAAGAAGAAAAGGAGAAGCAGACAGAGACTGAAAGTGAAGAAGAAGAAAAGGAAATGTAGAATTTTGATACATGAATTCGATTCAAAAAGATGAAAGGGAATAGAAGGAGTTGGCTCTTCTAAAGGAGCTGGTTCATCCAAAAGGAGCTGATTCACGAGTTTTGTGCTAAATATGCAAAAAAAAAAGGTGAGGAGATTTCAGAGCAGGAGCAGAAGTTAGCTGCACATGAACATATGATCAACAATCTGTAAGTTGTTATTGATTCTACCTGAACCACCTTTATACATATGGCCTCTATCCAAAGCTCCACAACAAACAAGCCTAACCAGTTACCTCCTTTGGAACTTCTTTTCTCCAGCCTCTTTGAAAACTCATATCTTTTGCATTTCAACTAGTATGGTCTATGATATATTTGAATGTTGGATTTTTGATTTTATGACCCTCTGTGTTGTTCTAGAATATTTTTCATGGTATATATGTCATTTGAAAGGATGGCCGAGGATAACTTATTTTACTTGGTTATGGGAGCTAACCTTTTTGCCGATGCCAAAAGAGGGAAGAGATCATGGTCACTAAAGTTTCTTTATGATGCCTTCTACTTGTTTAATGTTTTGAACATTATTTCTTTTGAGTTGCTTATGTGAACTTGGCTATACTTTGAGTTTTCTTGTTTCCTGATATTTCTAATTTTTTATCCTTATCTTGTGATTAGTACCTCACTGTTTTGTGTCTAATAATCGGTTGTTCAAATCATCTATTATTTGAAAATGTTGAAAACTTTATGAAAATAGGTGATGTGAAAGGTAAAAAATGGAAATATATGAGCATGAAGGCTCAAGTTTTCTGACATGATCATGAACGGTAATGATTATTCTTTTTACTCTGATCATGTACCCTAGCATCTAGAACAGGTTTAGTAATGACGATCAAGAGATGCTAAGGAAAAGATGAAGACCTTCAAGTATTTCTCTGAATCGACTCTTCAGAAGAACAGATCCTTGAAAGTACGAGTTGCTATGGTCTTTGAAACTATTTGAATATATGACCATCAATTGTTTGTCATCATCAAAAAGGGGGAAATTGTTGAACCTCATGTGTTATGATGATAACAAACAGTAATGCACTGATGTTGTTTTGAGTTTTAATATGTGTAGGTGCACAACTTTAGGTTTGAAGCTTGATGGATCTCATAGAATCTTGGATCAAGCAAATGATGGAGTCGATGACCATTTGGTCCTGCAAAGGGGATGATCAAAGACTCTTGGATCATAGTTTTGATGGATGAAGTGGAGATCTTGGATCCAGTCAAAACCTCAAGTGATCGTGAAGCAACTCAAGATCCAAATCCAAATAGAGATCAGTTGTGTAGTGTCTTATAAAGTGTCCACAGGTATGGTACTCTTGTTTAGTCAGTCGAAGTAATAAGCACTTAGGATCTATTGAATTACCAAAGGAAAAAATATTTTTACAAGAGTCGATCCTTATCAAGAACCGTCTCTTGTGTCAGTAATGGATTTTGTTACAAATCCTTGATTTTTCAGATCATGTTTTAAAAAAGACATTTATCAGATATTTTAATGATTTTTTATTGGAAAAAAATATATTTTTGGTAGTGGACGTTAAGCGATAAAGCTGATTGTTATATTTTGTCAAATATCCCTAGATTTTAGAAAAACAAGTAAAAAAATATTTTTGACCAGATCTATTTCTATTTTCCCATGTCCGTCCACCTCTCCACTCTGTTTGTCAATGCCTATTATGTAAAAAAGCAGAAAAAGTTATTGAAAAACAGCGAATCATAAAGAGCTTTATAGAAAAAAGGTTTCAAGCGTTTTCAAGGTGAAAAGTTTACAAACTACATTTGGTGATTTGAAAGGTTTGGATTTCATGTTTTATATGAAGATCTAAGGTATATTCGAACCTTTAGTGCTCATGCTTTCACTTATTGAACAAGGTATCAAGCTGCAACTTTTGTTGAGTCGATTTGTTATCAAGTTGTTTGTCCAACTACACTTGTGGAGTGTTGCGTTGCGTGAGAACCTTGGACCTAGGTTTGTATAGGTCGTACAGTCAGTAGGGTGTATCTGTAATTGAGTTTTTCCTAGTCTAGGTGTAGACGTAGGATAAACTAATTTGTAAGTCCTAGAGTTAGGAACTACAGGTGAAGTCCTACAGTGTGTGATCTGTGAGCAAAAGAGCAAGGGTGTACATGTAAAGTGGCTTTACATAGTGCGATTGTTGTGTGTGAAGAGTGGATGTAACTCTTGACCAAGCTGGGGACGAACCACTATAAATCTGGTGTCACTTGCAATTTACTATTCCTGTATTGTTTGTTATTTGATTGATCATATAGAAGATTATACAAAAAATTGAAGCATAAGAACCGTCTCTTAACAAAGAACTTTCTCCACATAAAGAACTGACTCTTAGTACAATTTAAGTTTTAGCACATCACTTTTCAAGAATTCGAAAAAACCTATTACTCAATTCACCCTTCCCCCACCCTCTTGCGTATTTTCTGTGACTGGGAACTAACAATTTGTTATACGATAACCTACCAAGTAATTTATTTACGAATACGATATGTTTTATATTATCATTACTCGCTTGTGTAATACTGTACACACAACAATATTGTTGTTATATATTTGAGGGTTTCAATGTATTCCGATATGTACAGGATTTGAGTTTCTACAACATCGTTTAAGTTGTTTGAGGGTTTGATTATATGTCCAAAATTGTTATATTCTCATTAATATTTCAAAACTAAAAACAAAACCCGAAACACTTAAATCTAAACCCAAAACCATGATCAAAACCCCATGTAGACAAACCATAAACAATATGTTTATGGTGTGATTACCATTACTCGCTTATGTAATATTGTACACAACAATATTGTTGTTATATGTGTGAGGGTTTCAATGTATTCTGCTATGTACATAGTTTGAGTTCCTACAATACTGTTTAAGTTGTTATATTCTCATCAATATTTCAAAACTAAAATCTAAAACCTAAACACTGAAATCTAAACCCAAAACCATGATCAAAACCTCGTGCAGACAAACCCTAAATCCTAATCCCTAGATCATAAACTCAGAACCCTATGCGTCAAACCCTATATCCTAAATCCTTAACTTGGATTGCTTCATGCTTAAGGAAATTCAATGGTTTAAAAATTCTCATAAAGTTGAAAAAAGATATGTTTCAATGTTATACGATCTGTTTTATATTATCATTACTCGATTATGTAATATTGTACAGCCAATAATATTGTTGTTATATGTTTGAGGTTTCAATGTATTCTGATATGTACATGGTTTGAGTTTCTACAATATTGCTTAAATTGTTTGAGGGTGTGATTACATGTCTAATGTTGTTATATTCTCATTAATATTTCAAAACTAGAATCTAAATTCTAAACACTGAAATCTAAACCCAAAACCATGATCAAAATCCCATGCAAAAAAATCCTAAACCCTAATCCCTATATCATAAACTCAGAACCGTATGTCTCAAACCCTATATCCTAAACCCCTAACCCGAGATTGTTTCATTCTTAAGGAAATTCAATGGTTTAAAATTCTCATAAAGTGTACAAATCCTTTGTATTCACAATGAATTTTGGAAAATATAACATATATCCTAAATGCTTAAACTAGGATTGCTTCATGCTTAAGGGACTTCAATGGTTTAAAATTCTCATAGTGTACAAATCCTCTGTATTCGCAATCACTTTTGAGATTTGTAACAATCTTCCGATGTGATTGCCTTGAGATATAAGGAGTCGTAACAATCCTTTTAAAGCGCTACCGTTTAAAATTACTACGAATAAGATAGTGCCATTTATAAAAATACTCTGTGCCTACATGGAGTTTCACTCATTCAGTGTGATATTGAAAATTCTTAAGAGATAAGGATTGCAATTCTATTGTTTTAGTACCCAACCCTCATTAATGGAAATACGATACTACTATTGATGCAGTCTGAAATTGAAGTTGCTAAATGGAGATTTACTCCAAATGCAAAGCACGATATGATTGTATGATCAAGACACCGTGCTATACATTTGGAGTTAATTTGCATTTTGCGATTCACGGCATATTATGCTCAACTTTTACGATCATATGCTCCCGATCATTTCAAATCGTTGGAAGCCCCATTTCTTATCGTTGTCAGGGAGAGACCCATGGAGGAGAACACAAACGACTGTGGAGGTAATGTATTGAAATAGATGGATTTCATCATGCATGGGATTCCTATTCAGAAGGCGTAATGGACCGAGGATGATGAAGCGAATTTTAGGTTTAGGATCGCCCATGAACTTGCCATAAAATGTAAAGCTCGAGAGGTGGCTAAACAGAATGATGAATGTGAAAATTGACGTTGTGTTTGAAATATTTTTTTGCCTTTAAAGTGTTTGGCTGGATTGTTGTTATGGTTGAGAACAGCCTCCGTTATTTCTGTTCTTCTGTATACGGTGAGTGAGGTCTCGAAACGGATATATTATACAGACTATCCGCTAAACAGTAAAACGGATGAAGTTGTCCCCTTTGCGAAGTACAGAGTTATTCGCTAAATAGTAAAGTTGTAATACCCCTGACCTAAAATATTATATTTTTCTATATTTATTTACTTTCGAATCAAGATACATACATACATATATATATATATATATATATATATATATATAGTTTTATAGTTATAGTGATTGGGATTATATCTTTGATGAATAAGACCATGATTTTCATTCAAATTAGATGTTTTCAATAAATTATAGTTATGATATTATTATTTAAAAATAAAAATACAAAAATCATAAAGTTAGTCAATTTCTCCTAATTTAATAATCCCTTTGTGATGGTTATTGTGATGAATAATCCCTTTCCTATATAAATACACGATAAACACATTCTAACCCTAAAATCTTCACATCTTCCAAACATCAGTTTCTCTCCCTATCATCCACGCGTCAAGCAAGGAATAGAAGATAGAGAAGATGAAACCATGACCTCACCAAATAATCAAACTATCTTGCCCTACGTCGACTATCTCTCTTAATCTACCCTTTTTGGGTACGTTATCATTATCTTTATCAACGTTGAAGAAATTATTATTTATTTAAAAGTGATGATTCTGGTTTTCATCAATTGATCTTGTACATGAGGGTTGATGGTGATATTTGACTGATATCTTGTACAAAAGACTTGATTTGAGAAAACTGTTTTTGCTGAAATGTTTAAAAAACGATAGAAAATATTTGATTATAGGTATGAAATTCACTTATATTGAAGCTTTGGATGTCAAGTTTATGGAAAAATTTATGGTTTATCAATTGGAGGTGTGTCCATGAAGTTACAAGTCAAGAAGCACTGAAAGGTCGCCCCGTTTCGTGTACAGATTCGTCCATGTTTATTGAATAAACTGTTTATAATGGTAAATGATTATATAGAAAGCCTTATATTTTTAGAACGGTCTTTAGGTTTAGTTTACTACGAAATTTACGAAATTGGATTTGGAGTTTTGTACTGAAAGTTATGAAGAAAAGAGTGAGAAGATATCAAACAGTATGGTTTGACTTGAAGACGAGAATAAATTTAATTAACTGGGATAATTAAACATGATTTAAAAAATAAAATTTATATTTCTAGAAACCTATGCATGTCTAGTTTCTGTGAACATTTACCTTGTATGAGTTAGAGTTATGTACAAAAAGTGATAAGTTAAAACGTATTAAAAGGTCTTGACATCTCACTGGTTAAATAACTACGAAGTTTTAAAATGATCGATTATCGAAAAGAAAGATATACACCTTTTGATATAGGTAAGACTATCAATCCGTTTAAAATCATTGGGGTATTACACATGAGAAGAGTTATATATTTATTCTTTGTTGAAGCTAATTGGATGGTAGATGTCGAGGACCAAACTCTATTAAAAGTCTAAAGGGATGATAGAAAACTCACATACTAATATATATCTTAACAGTATGGAAGTCATATCTCAGGTCAGGAAATCATTTCAAATCTTGAATAAAAGAAAAATCGTTCCTCATGTATATTTCTAAACCGTTAAAAACTTCCTTTATACTCGCTTAAATGCTAGATGTGGAAGTGCTTGTTTTGAAATAATCTTGCTTGAACACTTTACAATCATTTTGCAAATGTAATTGCATCGAAAAACATACATTTGTTGCAAAGTGTCTAAAATTTAATCTTGATTCTCTTATCTCCTGTAAATAGAGGTGCCCATTGTTGGTTTCATCTTTGAAAAAATTTTATCATCCATGGCATGGTGTTGTATTTGTATTGAAACCAATCCTTTGGCTAAGTTTATGATCCTTCTTTTTTTCATTGTTTTAGATTGTCGTTATCTAGATGCCACTTTGGTTATTCTTCCGATAACATTACCAACAGGGTAACATCGTGGGTGATGGTGATGGGATTTTAGCAATTTTGGTCAATCTTCAAGTACTCATGAGATGTGTTAATTAAATAGAGAAATAAAATTTCTCTTCCATGTGAATGAACATACATTTAAAGGTCAAGCAACAAGCTCTGACAAAAATCCAATTCAAGGTAACATATATTTTGATATAAGATCTTACTTTTGACAAAATAAATCTCTTTGCACTATTGTGCTTTTGTTTTTCAATTCAACTCATGGGTAGTCATGAGACCGATTGTATTAGTGTTGGGAATAGGCAGGTTCGATCCTCAGAACTCGGTATAACTAACATTAGAAAAATAACCATCATAAATGATACAAAATAAATTGACATCATGATATGAAGATTTATATGTCTCATCCCGCTCGTAGGGTTACATCCACGGACAATATGACAATTATTTTCACTGTTCAGATGAATATTATTATAAAAAAATTTATCCCTCAACTCACTAATTTTGTGCCACTCGTAACTTACACATACTCGAAAATAATACTCCCTCCGTCTCAATTGAAATGTAACCGTTTGATATAACACTCGTTTTGGTGTAAAGTTTGACACGCGTACAATGAAGATCAACCGTATCGTGAAACTTCAATTGTTGGATAAGTTACGTAGTTCAACCTAATACATATTGCGAGACGATCAGACGTGATTTGATATGAAAACGAGACTTATATGCATGCGTATATAATAGTACAAAATACGTACATGTTATAATTAAATAGGGACGGAAGGAGTACTTTAATATTTAGGATAATCTCTAAATATTATTATAACTGAATAATTTTTTTAATGAGAAAATACCCAAACACATATCCGTGTTTAATCTCAAAATTCTCAACACTTTGGTGATGGCTTCCTCGCTCTCAGCTCTGTGTATTTTTCTTCTTCCTCCCATTAGCCTATTTGTAAGGCATATGCTAGATTTGTGAATTCGCCGAACTTCGTCCTGCAATACGATCATCGTCCGGTTGTACAAATAGCAAGTCCTGATTTTCGACCATTGCAATTTTCCACACATTGAAATAATAGTTAGGGCCATCATCAAGTTGGCATTTGCCAACTTTGGACCATGTTCTACCCCTTTTTTTGTTTCTTTTTTGTTTCTTTATTTTATTGTATCAATTGATTTAAATAATCAATCAACCAACAATCTCCATCTTAATTTTTAAATCAATCCCTTGTCTTCATCCGAAAAATCATTTTCGCTTAAGACATGAGGGTGTTGGACAGTCTCCACTTGTTTCCATCAGAACTGTCACGTCATCAAAACTGTCACGTCACTATCTTTAAAGGGAATCTTCCTTGTGGCTTCACCTGAATCGCGCCTTTGATCAGGTAATTGTTTTCTTACCCGTGCGCTCGTCTCCACGTTGTCGATTACCATGGATCCTACCAACTTAAATAAGTTGCTGTCGCGCTACCCCTTCATATACATGAGTGCAATCCTGGTAACTTTCATCGATCCATCTTGATCGCTGAATCAGAATCTCTTGGAGTCCATCCTCGACAATGAGATTAAATTCCTTCGTAGTCCTGGAACGTGTCCAACGTTCTTCAAGGTTCTTACAACCCCGTCATGCATGTTTATGCCCACCGAGCCAACTCTCTCCACCTTAGAGGTCGATCTCACAATGATCGTATGATGAGAACCATAATCGCTGTGAGCACGTATGATCTGTTGCACAGTTATCAAAGATCCAACCTTCTTCGGATTTAGATTCTCTACCAGCTACGTATACCTCATCGTCACTTGTTGCTATTGTAACTAGGGCCATCGGCTTTAACAATGCGAGTTCCTTTTGATGTACCCTTTCCTACCACAACGTCAATATTTATGTTCACTGCTCTAGTTTTTGAACAGCCCCTGGATGATGAATTTTTTCTCGACCGCCCTCAAAGAGAGAGAGCATTGCCATGAGCTAAATGCTCGAAGGATGCCTTCCTCCAAAATTCAGTGCTCATTAATGCAGTCGTCACATCATCTAACTTTAGATCATCCTCCTTGAAATAACTCAATATCATGACCAAACTGTCATAACTATTGGGTAAAGTACAAGGCAAAGTCGTCGCCTTGTCCTCGTCCTCTATTCGCACGCCAATGCTCTTCAGTTATCTTATTACAAAATTGAACTCGTTCAAATGTTTCGAGAACTTGGCGTCGTCCTTCATCTTCAAAGAATAAAGCCTCCGCTTTAAAAGAACCCGATTACTGAGATGTAGTTTGGTATAAGCTCACTAGCCGGGCCCACAACCCAGCCATCGTCTTCTCGTCCTTTATGTTGAACATGATTTCATCAAAGAGACACAAGCGGATAATGAAAACTGTTTTCATGTCCATCTCCATGCAATCATCATCGGACATCTTCTTTCTTTTCTTTCCTGAACAAGGTTTTATACTGACCAGATTGCACCAACAAATCATATACCTTCATTTTTCATAACTCAAAATTGTTTTTGTCATCGAACCGTTGCACCTAAACTTGTCGTCCGTCACTTTCTCCATTTTACTTTTTCAACAATTACTTTATCAAGATATCAAACTCAAAAACTCTGACACCACTCTGTTGGAAATAGACGGGTCAGATCCCCAGGACTTGGTACAAGTCACGTTAGAAAAATAATCGTGACAAATGATAGAAAGTAAATTGACACCACGACATGAAAATTTACCTGATTCACCCCGCTTCTAGGGTTACGTCCACAGACAATCCCACAAATATTTTCATTATTTAAATGAATATTATTACAAGAGATTTTTCTCTCAACTCACTAATTTTATTGTACTCGTAGCTCATAATATTTAAAAATAATATTATAATATTTAGGATAATCTCTAAATATTATTGTAACTGGATAATTTTTTAGTAAGAAAATACTGAAACATAAAGCCATGTTTAATCCCAAAAATTCTCTGAGCTTTAGTGATGACTTTCCTCAGCTCTCTGCTCTGTGCATTTTTCTTCTTGCTCCCATAAGCCTATTTATAAGGCATATGCTAGATGGGTGAATTCGTTGAGTTTCGTCCTGCAATTCGGTCACCGTGCTGTCACGGGGTTAGATTTTTAAAACCCGTGTGCCACTCAAGTTACTCACACCTTCGCTTGAGCTCAGCCTACCCATCATCCAAAGGTGATGTTTGTGAACGCTAAGAGAGTTTGGAGTTGGAAACAAGCTTTGTATTAAGAACACTTGGGAAATTATAAGGCTTTGAGCTTACAAGAAAGTTTGGAATGACTTGGGATTCCTTGTGATGAGATGAGATGAGATGAGATGTCTTGACCAAAGGCCTCACCCCTTTATATACACCTCCATGGAGAGTTCTAGACTTGGCATCTACACTCTTCCATACTCTTCTCCTCATAAGAACATACAAGAGTCCTCTAGACTCTTCTCCTATGTACAAGAATTCCCTAGAAAACTCTACCCAACTCTAGGGAATTCTAGAGCATTCCGGAGAACCCTAGAGTTCTCAAGAAAACTCTAGAAAAGTATGAAATTGTCTAGAGAAATGTGGAGAACTCTAGACAATTCTTCAAAGTGAACCTCACAAATTAGCCCGTCCGTGACATACTCCTCCACCTATGTCGCGAACGTCCTCGTCGCGACGCTCTCGTATGACTCGGTCCCTTCCTTTGGTCGTCGCGATGAACCTTCGAGCATCCATCTTGCCGTCCTGGAGGGAGTTCCTTCCCGTGCTCCTTCGGCAAGACTCGTGAGATCTTCTTTGGCACCTCCCTTGCCGCGTGAGAGATCTCACCTCTCCTCAAGTGAGTGAGTTCCTCACTTTTGCTTCCCTCAAAGAGTTGCATGGTCGCGACCCTCTTCTCTTGAGCCTTCTTTGCTCGTCGCACCATCGGCACCACGCAAACTCCATCATCCTTCGTTATGTGTAAAACATTAGCGAAGGGGATTGGTATCGCCTTCACACCTTTGATGAAGTCGATGCCAAGCACCAAAGGATAGTCGTCCATGGGAACGACCGTGAGATCCACCGATCCCTTCCAATCGTCAAGGCGAAGCCGCACGCCACGGGCCACGCCATCGATTGGTTCGGCCTTCGAGTTCACCGCTTTGAGCATGCCTTGCTCCTTGTCGACTCGAAGTCTAAGTCGCTTTGCCACTCCCCGCGAGACAAAGTTATGAGTTGCCTCGGTATCGATCAAGGCATGAGTTGTGTACGATCCGATCACCGCATCGACGTACATCAACCTTTTGGATGAAGACGTCTCCTCCGTGGTCTTCACCGCGTTAGGGATCCTCGACGAAGACTTCTCCTTCGTGGTCTTCATCGCGTTAACGATCCTCAATGATCCCATCTCTTGCACGGCTTCTTTCTCCACCCGAGCAACCATAACCGAGAGAGCGTTCTTCTTCGGACACTCCAGAACGAAGTGAGGGTCATCGCATAAGAAGCACTTCACCTCTCCCTTGGACTTCCCCGCGTCCTTGGGTGTGCTCCTCTTCCATCCTTTTTGCTCTCCCCTCTTCGAGTCGCTCCCGCTAGCGAAACTCGAAGTCTGCTTGATCCCTTCATGGGTCTCTCCTCCACCTTTTTTAGAGTCACTCCTCGACTCTCTGTCCCTTGGAGACTCGCTCCTCTTAAATTCGATGAAGGATTCCGCCGTGGCCACCGCAAGAGTTTTGACGCCGCGTCGTTGTAACTCTTGTTGTGCCCACGGTTGAAGTCCATCCTCAAAGTAGATGAGTTTGTCTTCCTCGGACATGTCGTTGATTTGGAAGAACAACTCCGTGAAATTCTTCACGTACTCCCGAATCGTGTCCGTATGCCTTAACTTCCGAAGTTGTCTCTTGACTTCGTATTGGGCATTCTCCGGATAGAAGTGGAGTTTGAGATCCTTTTTGAAGTCATCCCACTTCTCCATGGTGAACGTTCCCGCTTGAACGTCACCGTAACGACGACGCCACCACATAGTCGTCGTGTCGGAGAGAAACATGGCAGCGGTCTTGATCTTCTCCTCTTCGTCTCTTATGCCCAAGAGATCGAAGTATCGCTCCATGTTGAAGAAGAAGGTGTCGACCTCCTTAACATCGCGTTTTCCCGAAAAAGGCTTTGGTTTAGGGGGTTCGAACCGCGCCATCTTCCCATAGCTTGCACCTCCATTCGCTATGGCCGCCTTGCATAGCGATGTTTCTTCCCTCAAGACCCTCATCTCCTCTTGGAGAGTGGTCACCACCGCACATACCTCTTCCATTTGCGCTCAGAACTCCTTGCGAAGAGTGTCCAAGCATGAGTTGAGAGTACTTTGCAACACTCCCTTGAGGCATTCCTCCCGAGCCTCGATAACATCGTTACTAGGCACATCTTCCTCCAACCTTTCCGCCATCTCTCGTACGAACCTTTTCTCTGATACCACTTGTCACGGGGTTAGATTTTTGCAACCCGTGCGGCACTCAAGTTACTCACACCTTCGCTTGAGCTCAGCCTACTCGTCACCCAAAGGTGATGTTTGTAAACGCTAAGAGAGTTTGGAGTTGGAAACAAGCTTTGTATTGAGGACACTTGGGAGATTACAAGGCTTTGAGATTATAAGAAAGTTTGGAATGACTTGGGATTCCTTATGATAAGATGAGATGAGATGAGATGCCTTGGCCAAAGACATCACCCCTTTATATACACCTCCATAGAGAGTTCTAGACTTGCCATCTAGACTCTTCCATACTCTTTTCCTCATAAGAACATACAAGAGTTCTCTAGACTCTTCTCCTACAAGAATTTCTTAGAAAACTCTACCCAACTCTAGGAAATTCTAGAGTATTCCGGAGAACCCTAGAGTTCTAAAGAAAACTCTAAAAAAATATGAAATTATCTAAAAAAATATGAAGAACTCTAGACAATTTTTCAAAATGAACCTCACAAATTAACCCGTCCGTGACCGTGCGCATACACAAATAGTGAGTCCTGATTTTTGGTCGCTGTAATTTTCCGCACACCGACACAATAGTTGGGACCATCATTTTGCATATGCCAACTTTGGACCAGCCTTCTACCCCTTTTTTTAATTTCTTTTTTATTTCTTTACTTTATTGTATCGATTGATTTAAATAATCAATCAACCAACAATTAGTATGAGTGATCTTTGTTCTTTTTTGTTTTTATTTTTTTTTTGTTTTTATTTTTTTTTTTTTGTTGGAAAGTATGCGTGTTCTTTACTATTAGCTAATTCATTCACTTCCTTGATTCGGTTTCCACAAGCGATATCTATTGCTTTTTCTTCCCTTTATTTAAATGTCTTGTGGCTTTTACTCGATACGTTAGCTTGATAACATAACTGCTCGTGCCTTGTGAAGTCCCGTGCAATACGCGGGATGCATACTAGTTTATGAGGAAATGAATTTCTATCATCTATTGTCTAATGACAATTGAAGAATTGAGATTTTGTCATCGTTCAAGGAGCTAGATAAATTCTCAACAGATACAATGATAAAGTTGGGAATGATACGGGGCAGCTTAAGCTTTTGACATCATTCAAGGAGCTAGATAAGATAATGTCGTTAAAATCATAAATGTTTTTAGAATGAAAAAGAAAGTATGATTGTATATAACATTTTTTTAGAGTTCTCTAAAACTTAAGTCACTCTTAACACTTTCTCTCACAAAAACAAAAAACAAAAAATAAATTATCTTGATGTTTTTTAATGCAATTGAAAAAGAAAGTATCATTTTGACTAACCATTTCTTTAACGTATTAAAAACAGAAGAATGTGTCATTCTATCCCACGACTTCTTCACAACATGTAAAGACTCGAAAAATTTGAGACAATTTATTTTCTCAAATAATAACAAAAATAGTATATTACTGAATGTCGTAATTTATACAATGAGATTATAAAAGTCGTTTGTAAAAAATCATGACAAAAATATGATAAGGACCGAAAAAATTTCCTAAAATTCAGTTTTACGATTGTTAACATGAATAGTAAATAATTGTACCTTATAATTTATTTTACGGGGTTAAAAGGCTTGTTTGAAAATATAATAAGGAAAGAATGCAATATATGAATGAAATACAACCCTAATATGCAAATACGAAAAAATACGATCTTAATATGAAAATACCGTATTTATATAAAAATGACCAAAAACTAATTTTGACACTTATTTTTCTTAATTTTAATTTCTACTCCACCTAAATTAAATTAATTATCCACTAATTATCCACTAAATACCCACTAATTATTCATTAAAATTATTTTAATTGATTTAATTTTTTATAAATATAAGCACTCTTCTCCGTGAAAAAACTTCTTACAAACATAAAAACACCCCTTGTCATG
Source organism: Drosera spatulata (assembly GCA_035668315.1). NCBI lineage: Eukaryota > Viridiplantae > Streptophyta > Magnoliopsida > Caryophyllales > Droseraceae > Drosera > Drosera spatulata. Next base: position 30,564 of record JAOVYX010004869.1, read on the forward strand.
CAAGAGAAGAGATGAAAAAGAGAAAAGAAGAAGAAGAGGAGAAGGTAGGGTTACAAGCCGACGAGGATCCTTCATCATTAATAAGAAAAGGTGATCATCTTATTTAAAAATTTTATGAAAAATCATAGGCTCTGTGATAAATTTTGATTTTAATATATATTGAATCCTCATAACAAGTTTCTGATAAAGTTGATAAATTATGATTTGGAGTTGTGAATCTCAAGATATAAATAAAAAGATGCAGGTATGTCAAACTGTAAAAAACTGGTTATAAAAATAATTTTATAGCTTGATCTAGAATCACTCAGTAAGAGTTTGAAAACGAGTCTTATAACAATGAAAAGGTTTTGAAGTCTAGTTTTTAGAACAGTTTAAAAATCCAGATTTGAAATTGTATGTAAGGATTTATGAGCTGATTAGTGAAGAAAGATCAAACTATCTGATCTAACAGAAAATATAAAATTGAACGTATAAACTGCTATTATTGATAAGGTTTTATGATAGAATCTAATTTTATGGAAACATTAGGAAGTCTAGTTTATGTATAATTTTACGAAATAATTTTTGAAGCCGTATACGAGAAGGTATAGATTTAAACGTGTCCAAAGATCATGTTGAACAGAATCCGAAAATGAATCGTTTTAACCCCGAAACAACTCCAAATGTTTACAAACACTTCTAATAATGATAAATACTTAAAATCATCATCATGGACTATCAAAACAAGTATCAAAGACTTTTATCAAAGCTTGGCACCACTACATAATATTACTATGGCTGTTTTTCAAGAAGCATGAACAAATATGCTTAACTCCATAAGATGAACAATCATTCACAAGGGTGTGTCTTAATATGCATATCCTATTATATTATAGGATTTGGAGACGCTGCTCGTTCTCACTTAAGGACGAGGTTGAGCATATGCATGTGAAGAACTATGGTAAAAGGCAACATTTAGATTTATTGTCTGTGACAATACGTATTATTATACCGTGAGTATAATAATATGTATTGGAATCTTTGGACGTACTCACTACATGTGACTAACGTAAAATTAACTGCAACTGCTGTGTGCGTTGTGCTAAATACCCAGTGTTGTGGAGTATTATTGCATGGTGTGTGCTATGCCTTGTTTGCTGGTATAATGAGGGTGAATGTGTAAAAGAAGTGTAAATCCATTAATTGGTGAGATAATTCTATGGTATAAAAACACAAAAATTGTTATGTCTATCGTTTGTGTTATGCGGTGACTTGGTGGTGACATTCTTTGATTGACCCTAAAAGGTCATTTTGGTATGAGGGTATCTCATTGCAGGAGATCCTGGGCTCTAGTTTGGCTGATCCCCTTACACGGACCCTTTTGCTAAAGCTGAAAAGAGCCTACTTATGAAATTGAATAAGTTTTACCAAGGGCAGAATTATAACATTGAGGGGATTTATTGTCTGTCATCTCTGTGTGATTGATATGACGGTGAGTATAACAAAGTGTTGAGTGAACTGCTGAGTGCAACAGTATGTGAGATTTGGATTGGGGACCTGTCGTGTCATAGTGTCATTACCTCAGTTTCTTTGATATGAAGGTCTTGACTGTCATACCATAAAGGGTATGATAATATAAATGACGTTGATAATGTCTGCAGTGTCAATTGACGTGTGGTTTCAAGTGTTGTTATGTGGTGTTAAATGTCCTTATGTGACTACGGTGAATCACTGGTATGATTGTAATGATAACTGTGAATGCTAGATTGGCATGATAATTTCAAAGTGTTGGATCAAAGGATTCAAGTAATCATTTCCTCTTTTTTTCTTACCTTCTCTCGTATAACCCATGTTAAGGGGGCCGACACGTTATTCAGCTCCTATAGCTCACGGTTACTATTTTCTGTATCTTTCTTCTTCTTTTTGTTACAGGAGCAAGACTTGGAGGAAAAATGTGATCTAAGATTTGATGCTAAATGTAAGTTATGTGTGAAAGGTATTTTGATCTTAGAAAGAGATGTAAATTGTGCTGCAAAGATGATATTCTGAGTCATGATTGAGTGCATCAAAAGTTTCTAAACTAGTGATGTGTAAGTGAACTTAGCTTAATTCTTGTGACTTAGTCAAAAAGTATAATTTTTGCCTAGGTGAGGCATTGGGTCCAGCGGTAATAATTCCACGTGGATTCCTATGGAAAGGTCAGAAAAGTCGGGGTGTTACAAAAAATTATGGTGGAAAAGAACTCGTGAGAAAATATTACACTTTCTCTCATCTCAACCAAAGAAATTGTATGTCATAAAGTCTCACTTTTGTTGAAGATTGGCTTGAGATTTGATCAAGATTTAGATTTTTTGTGGTTTGATTAGAATATCTTTATATCTTTAGGTTGATAATTCTTTATAAATAGGAGGCTAATGTGTAGAGGCTTCTATGGGCCTGCGGACCACCCTTTCCTTTAGGATTTGAGCGAAACACGAAGTGATACTGAGTGAGTTAGGAGAGATAAATAAGTTATAATCCTTTGGTTCATTAGTGACTTTTTTGTGGGTTTTTGTGCCTATGAGAATTTTCACATGTTAAATCTCGTGTGTGTTGTTACAATTCTTATTCATGATTGATCCTGTGCTTAGTTGTGCTATTCGATGCATCGGTTTCTCGATCTAAATTCAAAACAAGTGGTATTAGAGCTTTAAATTGCACCACGCAGAGGAAAATTTGCATCTTTAAGTTAAAGATCGTATCTTAGGATAAAGATTAAAAATTTTCGGAGTTAGTAAGTTCCACGGATGAGAAGATGGTGAATAACATGAAGTTCGAGCTAAGCCACAAGCTGAAACACTATATGTGAGTGTCTAGAGGACAAGAACAGAGGAAAGGGTTATACGAGTGAAGCAAAACAAGAAGACAACAGCGATAGAGAGTTCTATATGACTTGTGGATCATCAGACTCCCAAAGAATCTACAACAATAAAAGACTCTGGATGTTGCAGCATGTCTGTGAAGGGTGGAGAAGATATATAAAGATTCCATGATCGTGATGAAGGCTCGGAGATTGGGAGTACAGTTGTGGAGGCAGAGCTTCAAGAACAATCGTATAAGAGTCGTGATAGAAGCCAATGTTGGAGCATCAAGTAGTCGAGAGATGGTCAGTTGACACCATCTTAGGTTGTTCTCATACAGATAATGAAAATTCAATTAGTTGACATCAAGGAGTTATTAGATTTGATGAAGCCAAGATTGCACTGTATAGATTGGGCAGCTGACACAAAGCACAGGTAGTACAGACAACGATGTACCTAGGTAGCATAAATAGTGTAGGTACACCCAAGATAAGCGGATGACAGAGAGAAATGAGAGAAGATCTTCAAGACTGATCGATACAAGTGGGTATCAAAGAAGGAAACGGAGGTAATGAGCCTAACCTCTAAGTGAAAGTACTTTACTGAATTTGATAAATCAAAGGATTACTAACATGTGTGATCAAGTGTGCTTAAAGTAAACAGGTACTTGGGCCTTTATTCAATAAGAGAAGTTCCTCAATCAACAAGGTATAGTTGGCTCCGTTATGGAAGTTCCCCATCAATCCAAGAAGTCTCTATTGCCGTCTACCTTCTTTTGTATACTAGCAATAGTGCTGTTGAGGTGAGTAAGTCCTCTGATTCCTTGGCATTGCAACTCCTCAAATAAGTTAGTTAGCAGCTTTGCTAGTGGAGATAATCCCCAATTTCAATAGATGTCTTGAAGACATACCTTAGCTGACGATCTCACTCCTTGTCCAGTTGTTTTATTCGACCTTGATAATCTTTCTCTGGGAGAGCGCAGCGACCTAGCTGGAGTAAAGGGAAGGGCACAGGTTGGTGTTCTATCAGACACTGGATATCAGACTGTCATAATCAGAATGGTAAAAGCTCTGAATAAAATAGGTGTTGTAAGGTCAGATAAGTCTTCAGTGAAAGCTCTTGACAGAACAGGTGGTCTGCCACAGATAAGTCTTGAAAGTTTTGTAAAGATCGTGTCTGAGACAGTGATATTCTGAGTATCAGCTCAGTTGTGATTAAATCAGTTTTCAGAGTAGTTCAAGAAGGTCTACAGACTATCAGTAACAGATCAGACAGATTGAATCAGTCTTCTAGAAGTTATCTGCTCAGACGTTTAACTGCTATTGAAGACTCTGTCAAAGTTAAAGAAGACACATCATATGACTTCTTGAAAAAGAAATTGGGGATTAATTGGAGAGCAAACCTCAAGCCTTGGTCTATATAAGGCATAGGACTACAGAGAGAAAGCAACGAAGGAATTCACTTATGCATTCTCACTTTCAAACCAAAGCGACCAAAATCTCTCTCTCTCTCTCTCTTTCTCTCCTCATCAAGAAAACTTTCAAGTGTTCATCAAGAATCAGTTTTATCAGGAATACCATGATAAAGACGATGACTGGTGCAAGTCTTCCTACTTTGTGAGTGTGTTCGTTCCTATTGACAATCTGTTGAGATTGATTGGTAGATCCTACGGGGATCAACTCGTGATAGATTTATTGAAATCTGGTTGTGTGTAAAGGTTGTTGAGTTATCCTGAAAACTCAATCTGTTGAACTGTGATCCGAGGTGATCTACCTGATAGGTTATATTGTACATTTTGCTGTTATCTGTTTGATCAGAAGTTAATATCTTTAGGATATATCTCTGAATAAGATATCTTTAGGCAGACAATTCTCTATAAGTAGGGTTAATGCGTAGAGGTTGTAGAGATTCAAAAGGAGAGTCCAACGCCCAAACTTGGGCCTGAACAGAATATACATGTTAACTGGGCCCAATTGTTAACCCAAAATTTTAAGCTGATAGGTTATTGATAGCTCATATATATATTTTATTCTTACTCTTTCACCACGGTCCATGTGGATAACAACTCAACTCACCACATATTCTCAATAATCTCCCCCTTATGTGTGAGTCCATGCACATGACCCAAGTCCTCCTTGAGCCTGAATCCATGGGTTCATCATACCCGCCGTCTCCTTTGGGCCATCACATGCTTAGAATTTTCATCACACTTCGTTGTGAACTTTTTCACCATAGTAGAGATGACATGGATTTTCACCAATCCTCTTGAGGGCCCAGAGGTATGGATTTTCTACCAACCCCATGTAGTGCCCAGCCCTAACTGCACTCCAGGCCTTGCTGCTCGTCCTCTCTTGTTACGGAGCGATGAACACAACAACGGGTCTTATTACCTCCTGAGCACTCGGGTCTATCTCACTCAACCCAACGAACAATGGGCTCTGATATCAGTTGTACAGATTCAAGGGAAAAGTTCAAGAGGAGAGTCCAACACCCAAACTTGGACCTGAACAGAATACACATATGAATTGATCCCAACTGTTAAATCAAAAATTTAAACTAATAAGTTATTGATACCTCACATATACATTTTTTTTCTTTCTCCACGGTTCATGTGGATAGCAACTCAACTTTTCAAATATCCTCAACAAGGTTTGTGTGGGTTTACGGATCACCCATTTCTTTAGGGATTGAGTAAAATACAAAGTGAAATTGAGTGAGTTAGGAGAGACAAACAAATTAAAATCTTTTGGTTCATTAGTGTCTTGTTTCTTCGTGGGTTTTTTAATCCTATGAGGATTTTTTCATTTAAATCTCGTGTGTTGTTGATACAGTTCTTGTTCGTGATTGATCGTGCGCATGATTATGATATTCAACGCATTAGAATCTTGGTCTAAATTCATAATACCTTTCTTCAACATAAATAAAAATTAAAGAATGTGTCGTTTGATCTAACAGTTTCTTCACAAAATTAATTCAAAACGAAGTCGTCAAATATCCTAACGTTCTCTTCATAAAATTATTTCCAAAAAATTATATCATAAGACAATTAAATATTATTTTTTTTAAAAATATCATGAAATATTTATCATAATTTGAATTATATATTTCATGGGCTCGTGACCCGTGGGTCACTCGACTCCCAACAATAATTATGCCAAAATAATTGCAAATATCATACGGACTTCTCATCAGGTTAGTTTACGCGAGACAGACAGAACACACGAGTCTAAAAAAATATATATTCGCACATATTGACAATGAAGTGGTGTAGTTCTATCTGCAGCTTTCAGCCTCCCCACACAGCTCACTTCTCACTTCAAACTCTCAACTTTTCAATCTCTTTTGTTCTTTTATTCCCATTTTTTTTTTTGGGGGGGTATGTTTCTGTTCAAATCCCCTCAAAATTGATAACGCCCTCACTGCATTTCATCGGACTTTTGGTTTGTGTTCTTCAGCATTTTGGGGGTAGAATTTTTTGTGTGTATGCTCAACTGGGGAAGTTTCAATCAGGTAATTTGCTAGTTTGCTATTTGCTTTTTTTTCCTCACTGAATTAAGCTTCTGCTGGTTGAGGCTTTGTGTGCATTTGGCTTCATTTGGGTCTAAGATGATACATGCATAGTTATCCGCTATCATGCACGTGGTATGTGTCTGATTTGTAAAGTGGCATGAAATTTATGTCATAGGTAGCATTCTGTTTATAGGATTCAATTTATTGTTGCTGATGACTAGTAGTTTGAGCTTTTTTTGCTTGTGTTTTGTGGGATCTTTGGCATTGGCCTGCTCATTGGTTGAAGGACTTGTTTGGTCAACGTTAGGGTTTTGGCTGGTTTCTAGCAAAAGTGATACTTGTTTGTTGCCGCTGCTGTTGGGGCAACTTGCATGCTGTGTCAAGCACGATTTCTTGCAGCTATTAGCTAAATCGTCTACGGGGACATCATTCATGACTATGACGAAGCCTTCGGGGTTGGAAGCAGTTCTAGGATTGTATTGGATAAGGGAATGGATTCTTTCTTTAGAATATTTTAGGATCAGTTCCGGTGTACTAGAAGTTTGGTATTGTTTGATACTACAATTTTGATTCTCTTTAGGGCCTAGGCAATGAACAATGGAATGTAGATGTTAAAGTTTTGAGCCAGCCGAGGTTGCATTTGTGGAATGAGTCATCTGGGAACATCTACTTCTTCTTTGAAAAGGAGGCAGTGGTAATGGTAGAGTATCCTTTCTCAAATGCACCAAGTGTTGGTTTGGTTAATATGCTATTAGCTGGTATACTGCTTCAGTTTTCAGGTTTCTGGTGTTATGGAAACCTAAAAGTTGACGAGGAGAACCTGGGTTGGTCTAGTGGTGTTCGACTCAACCTTCTTCTTGAAGGTCTTGGGTTCGAATCCCACTAGCCTCAAAA
>JAOVYX010004880.1:0-69000 GCA_035668315.1 Drosera spatulata
CACCTGCTAACGTGGAAGGCAGAGTGTTTCCATGGATTATATAACAGCCACAACCTATCCAAAGCTTAATGTAGTGGGTTATGAGTCTCAAATAAGATTAGGGTAATATCCATGCATGCCAGTAGCTCACATGAGTACAGAATTAATTGGAAGATATATATAAAATCATAGTTAAAACGCTATTGAGGCTAAAACTAGTAGGTCATACACGCTCAGCATCCTCGAATAAATGTATGGCTCTATCCAATAGTGCATGATCGTCGTATCCAACTTGTACCGTCCTGGGAACTGGGATTTTCTCCAACGCAGCTATAAATCGGCTAAAGATTTCATCTTTAGAAACTCCTGAGATATCAACAATTACAAGTAAGTAGTTACAGCTGTGGCTTACTACTACCAGCTATAGAATGAACAGCTTTACAATGAAGACAGAAAAGGAAACATCTAGTGAGTAGATTAAGTTTATAGGTCACTTGAATCTACAAAGAAGTGGTCTCCGTAAGTGCCTAGCAAATGGCATCATGATGGCAAAGCTAACGTCGACCTTGACTGCATTGTAACAGAGATTCATAGTTCACCAAAAGGATCAGGAAATCAGATAATGGTGGATGTAGTCAAGTTTGTCTGTTATAGCGCAAATTTAAACTGCACTAGTCATTTCTGAACCTGACATGAGAGTCAATGCAGTGAAAGGCGTCTCAGATGGCAAACCACCGACAAAGAAGAGAGCGAGTGCGCTTTACATAGTTGTACCATGTGGGCGACCTCATCTGGTGGGTTAAAGCATTCGACGGAGATGTTTTGGCTCGCTTTTGTTGGATCGATGTAGATGAAATAAAACATAAGCCTAATCCCAGATCTAGACACCACATCAAGGAATAAAACAGATCACTTCACCATAAAGGAAAAAAAGATAACGCCAATTTCAAATCAAGTGCACCTACTGTATGGACTATTAGTATTCATTCAGTGAAGGATTGCTCATTTGACCCCTACTTTTACATGATTAAAAAAAAAACATTTCACCATCAGGCCCCAATACCTAAGACAGCAAAAACAAACTCACAAATAGAGAAAGGGGGAAAAAGAAAGAAAGCATACCTGGATCAAAATCTTCTCTTGTCCGAACATTATCCTAATCAAGTTGAAGAAAATTGAACGCTTAAAACTCTTATAACACAAGTAAGGAAAAGGAAAAACGAAGAAAAAGGAAAAAGGAAAAAGAGATCAGTTGAAGTCAGCATGCCATAGATCTAGTTTTCATTTTCAGGCTATCAGCAAAGCCACCTAATGTATGACAACAGGACAATGAAAGGAGTAGCAGATGGATAAAAGAAGACTCTATTAGACTGTAACATCTACTGGCAGGGAGGAAATCATGAGCTAGAAGGAGTTTTATTAGGAGCTATGCCACTGTGTCGACTACTTGATGTAACATCAGCCAAGGTTTGAGCAAACCTGAAAGTTGGACTTTTTAGAAGTGTCAACATCCTTGAAGTTTTGCGCAGATGCAGCATTCGCTTCTTCCCTATGACCTTTTACGTCACCAGTTTGCTTCACTTGTTGTGATGTTACAGCGTTGACCAGAAGATTGGGCTCTGGTAGATCATCACCAATGGATTGATCCAATCTAAATACTTCTCTTAGGCAGTCTTTTGCGACCTCAAGAGCTTCAACATCGACAGCAGGTCCAGTATCAACTGTTCAAGCGTCAAAAACCCAAAAAATTTATTAAAAAAAACCATACACTGCCTCGTAATGCTCGGTACCAAGACTTGCTTGAATGTTTAATAATCAGTTCAACCAGCCACTCCGAACCATTTATGCGACACAAAGTTCCTACCATCTTTAAAAGCTCAGAAAAACATGTTTCTCAACATTGAGTCAGAGAGCATACATTTGTACTTCCTCTACGAGAGCATGAGAAACCACTCCTAAGACTCTCTATCCTGATATATACAAAAACAGTAAACAAAACCTTCATCACATCACATGATCTGCTACACAGATACAACCACATCATTCCCCTCTCTCTTGTGTAACATCCTCCATGATATCGGAGTCAAATCCTACATTTCTCTTTCATTTCCCAGCCCATTGCATGTGAGACACAAAAGCATTAGTGCCATCAACTTGTAAACACCACTAAGCTCATCAAACAACCAACTATACAGAGCGGAGGCATCCTACCAAGTACCAACATGAATTACAAGTAACAAGTGTCCATAACCCCTTTCCTCTAAACTTCGATTTGATCGGTCATAGCACCTATCGTTCATTCGCATCTATCATGCTCTATTGCTCCATCTCTTCGTTTTCATTATTCGATCATTAACACTAATCCTATTCCTCAATTCGTCTCCTCTTCTCTTTAATCCTGATGCGCACATTCTTCCAATTCCCTCGAGTCCAACCGAAACACGAGCAATCAATCGAGTACAATCACGAATCACGTCATCACGCACAATCAAAACCAAGCCTAAACCTAATCCTAAAACCTAACATTACTAATTCAACAACCAAAACGAACTCCGAAACATGATGCTAATCAATAAAAAAGCAAGCAAATGCAATGGCTGCAGCAATCAATCAAGCTTCAATTTGAAGAGCAGAACAGAATCGAAATCGGAGAGATTCGAACCGGAGCCGAGGAAGTCGATGAAGGCGCGAACGATTCGACGAGAGATTGGATCGTCGATTCTCATCGGAGCAGAGACGATGATGCCGGTGTTCGGTGGAGCGGAAGTTAAATCTTCGTCTGACCAGAAGAAAGTGATGATCAATATTCAGTAGAGTCGAACGTGATTTTATGAGTTGCTTGGCTGTGTTTACATTCTCCCTCAATTACAATTCGATCGATATATTTATACTTCTATATCTATATCAAAATAGTTAACTCAATTATGAATAATTAATTCAATAACAAATAATTTTTAATATTAGATAATAATATCACTGTTGTAGAATGACTAAGATTATATGGATTGATTACATTTTATTTTGTTTATGTTGATCCCGAAATAATACTAGAATTTGTCATGATAAATTCAATAACATCGTACAATAATCATCATGATTTTAGAAGATTAAGCATCTTATAAGATTACATTTAATCTATTTTAACACATTAACTTTATGGTTTAAATAAGTATAAATGGTCAGGGTTGTTCATATCAGTAAAGGAATCAAAATTCAAGATACTCGGGACAACAAAAGCACACAGGCATCACCTACCCGTTCAACACAAAAGAAGTGGTAAGCGGTAGCCATCGAAATTCTGTTGTGCAACATAGCAGCAATATAACAGAACTGAATTACAGATTTTTCCATGTGGAAGGCTTGTTGTGAGTCGTGACTACTGTCGCAATACCGATATCTACAAATGACATATTTCATGAGTTTTCCATATTCGCTGCACAGAAGTCCCTACTGCTAGGATCGTATCCAAGTTGACAGAGTTTGTATACAGTATACATTTCAGCAACGCGCCTGATTCAAGACTGCGACTGAACCCGTCATTAACAGCTCCACGAGATACTGGAGCCAAATACGAGTTAAGCTTTCCGTCTTCTTGTTCTGAAGGCAATCTGCAATATGAAAACAGTCAGCTAAAGTATAGAAGAAGAAAATGTGAATTTCTACCAAAGTCATGGTTGTCTTCACAAAACAAAATAAGGGCTTCGCAAAGTATTTGCACTAATGACATTCTTTTCCTAACAACTCATGAAGCAAGAGTGGGGGCTTGAACATCAAAGTTTCATAATTAAGTATTCTGATTTTCGCTCGTGTAGAGCTTGAAAACCTAGCAGCATTGATGACCCAAACATAGAGCATCACAGGAGAACTGGTATAAAAGGAAATCCAGAGTAAGGAAGTATAAATTGCAGCACAGTAGGAAAATAATGGAGTAGTCTACTCACTGCGGATTTGTTTCCATCATGCATTAGAACTGCTAATGGTTTCTTAGAATCTTTAAGCCCCTTCGCACGACTCTCTTTTTGCTGGCCTGGATCCTTCGAATGAGCAACTAAACCAAAAATAACAACTCAGTCACTGCAATTCAAAAGCATCCCACCACAAATGTAAACAAGAGCGCCTCATGTGTTGATAGAAGATTAAACACGAAAGCAAGGAATAATTAGTGAGGCTGCAAGGGAGTGAGGCCAAGAAATCAATGCATGATAGAAATGCAATAACTATGGGAAGATCCAAGAAAAGCAAAAATTAGTGTCAGGTGGAGCTCCTGGATGAGGGTTTGGGGTTTTTCATGGTCAGTATCACAGTTGCATCAATAAAGGATGTGAAAAATCAATTTGAAGCAACCAACTATTCCCAGATACAATAACAGACAACAAGATATGTAATTCAAAATACAGAAATACCTGTTAGCATGTTGGTTCTATCAATAAAAACATTTGCCTTGCTCGGGGATGCTCTTTGTACGCTGGCATTGACTTGCAAAGGAACAATAGATTCGCTAAGGCTGTCAAGAGAACAAAGTAGTCCAGGATCACTGCAGGATTCCCTGTTTCAAGTTCGAATATAGTTATATGTTCGAACTTCTTGCAGGAGCAAATTTCAGTCCAACTAATTTTAGGTAAGGAGGCTAAGCCTTGAAGAAAGTGACCTCTTGGAGGTCAAATCAGGGCAATGTCGGCAAACACAATTTTCAATTAGACAACATCAAGGAATTCAAGATCTTGGTACATCAATCCCAATCATCCTGTCGTATCATACATGCACAAGACACTGACTGCACCTCATTCTCATCCCCTATTTCTACCCTGTTATTCCCTTCTTTCCAGCGCTTCCTTAGTGATAAGAAAAAAGTTTATTACTGTTAGAAACTTTTATTTGCATATCATATTCTCATCCTGTAATTCTACCGTGTACTTCCCTTACTTTCCATTTCATTACACCGAATGAATTATGAAGGCTATGCTTATAGCTAATCTGTTGTAGTATGTGGAACGCATCTAACAATACAACTCCACATTTACTTTGAAAATAAGGTACCACAATAACCACATAATGCAAAACAGAGCAGAAAGGTCCAAAAGGATGAAACAGTAACATTTGTGTAAATTAAAAAGAAAGGGGGGGGGGGGGACTTACGACTGCTGCGAAAACGAAACAGCTGGCACCTGTAGCAATATTAAGATCAGTTAATAGTTTGATATCAAGACATCAGTACCAAATAGCAACTGTATTACATACCTTTTCCCTGTCAGTGTTCCTTAACTTGGTTTTGCGAAGATCCTGAATTTCAGAGAATGAACAGCTATCTTTTCTTTTCTTCACTTCCTTTCCAGAAGTTATGAGCATTAATCCACCCTCCTGAGTTAGAACCTCTGATTCCACTTCAGAGACTTCTGCACCCACTGAGTCAAGAAGTATTAGTTGAGCTTTCCTTCCAACAGCTGTGGGTTCATCTTTCTCAGATATTGTTATGCTCTCTGGCAAGCCCAGTGGGGCAGGGGATGCAGGAGAGATCACAACATGTCTTGCCTTCGTGCGAACCACCAAAGCAGTTGCAGTTTCCATCTCGTTCATGTTACTGTCAACGTGACTTTTATTTGTGAAGGACTCGGCTTGGCTGCATGCCTTCAACTCAACAACACTGTTCTCTGATAAGTTGGATTGGACAGTATCCTTTCGAACCTTCTGGCAAACCTTTTGACGACTGCTAGCGTCAAAAGTAGAATGCTGGAACGAACATATGATGATATGAAGGATATCGTCTAAAATACTCCCGAGGTCAAGAGGAACAAACTTGACAGCAGGGAACAGCTACCTGACTAACCTGACTGATTTTGGATCTGAAAGGTTCGACAAGCTGCTTCGCAAAATTTTCATGAGTTCCAAATCCGACCGAGTACTTGGATTGCTAGGCCAATGAAAGAGAAAGATATAAATAGGTAGGCTAAATAACTTGTCATTTAGACGCAATAGTTCAGAACCACACCTCTGGAAATCTTAGGGGCGCACTAGTTCTGTATAGGGATGATGGAAGTAAAACCAAACCAGGGGCATGAGCCTTATTGACAACATTTGGTTCAATGGCATCTAATATGGTGAGTCCTACATCAGCTAACAGATGCAGCTTCTGCAATGTTAACCACCATCCATGTTAACAAACAAGAAACAGGTCATTGAAGCATTTCAACACTGAAAACGTATGCATGAAAGCTCCATCAGAGGCAGATATCAAATAAAAACTTACAGGAGTTTTCTGTGGGTCTATAGCATCCTCTGCTCTTTTGACAGCACGAAAGATACATACTAGATACAAGAACGTTTTTCTCACAAAATCACGGTCCCCATCGACATATTCAGCAGTAAGCAATGAGTGCAAAATACAAGCAAGCGGTCTGCATTTAAAAATATGAAAAGCAATATACATAAAAGAATCTGATAAGGATGTTAGGGCAAGGAGTACTAAAAATACCTGAAAAACAGAACGTTAACTTCATCATCTAGACAGTCATTGACAGGAAAAGCAATATCATGTGCAAGCACATGTAGCAAGAATACTACTACATATACTGGGGTATCCACCGTAGATCTTGCCTCTGTCTGTGAGGTCCGCCTGTTCCGAGCAGCTCTGCTGTAATCCTTGATAAACTCCCCCAGGTAATTAAATGACTGACCAACAGGGACATAAGTAAGAATAGTATTTAGATGCCATGCATGAAAAAAGAACAAATAACGCAATCTTTTGATTCAAAGACCCACAGTATCTTGCACATCCTTGAGACAGTCAGACGCAGCCAATGAAAATGCGCATGCATATCTCATAGGAATAGCACGTTTGGACAATAACACGTGAACTTTATCCAGAAACATTTTGCGTACAAAGGGTGTAGGATCCTGCAGTATTACATTGAGAAAAAAAAAAAAGGATGTCAGAAGAAACACGATATATGGACAAGACAAATACAAATGTAACCAAGGCAGGAACCATCAAGTCAAATGATGTAATTAATCAAGCAGCCTGGCACATCTTTTCAGTCATCATCATATAGTACATTATAACCATATTCTATAGCATAACGACTATGCCCGTATTGGTTTCTAGTAGAAAGCAATAAATGTAGGGATCCTTGTTCCCTTTTCTCCATATTTCATTGAAGAGGTTATACAAGCAATCAACGCCTATCCTCACCAATCTATTGGCATTTTCTACAAGTCAATTTTGAATCTTGTTGACCTAATTTATTCTTAACCAAAAACTTTATACAGTTCTCCCTTGTCCACGTAAGGCCAAGTATGAATTCTGCCATCAATTTATACAATAAAATCTAAGAAAAGTGGCTCAACAACGTGGAACTATCTAACAACCGCAGAACGTTCTCCCAAAGTAAAATACATTTTGGCGGAGGACCTTAGGAATAAGCAAGCACATTACAGATGGCAAAGATGACATTAATTAAATGGTATAAATGCTCTTTTTCTGGAAGCGTCATTAAAAAGGAAAGAAAAAACATCTGTCCGTGTACTGTGTTCAAAATATACCAAACGTACTCCCCCCAAAAAAAAAAAAACAAAAAACAAACAAACAAAGCTCGGAACACAACACATGTTGATGGGGCTATAAATTTCCCATTACCTGAAAAAACATCTGTACGTGTACTGTGTACAAAATATACCAAACATACTCCCAAAACAAAAACAAAGCTCAGAACCCAACACATGTTGATGGCGCTATAAAGATCCCATTACCTTCGCTATCAGAACAGTTGTGGCAAACAGTTCAGCTGCAACATGCACATCCCATCTTTGAGAGATACACAAAACTGATTTTGCAGCAGCTAATCTGAAATATGCTTTATCATTCTCACTGCAGTAATAAAAATACAAATAAATTGGCAGGAATAACTTTCAAGGTCATGCAGTTGGTCTCCTCGTATGCTTTACATTGTGCAGTACAAAAAACAGTAGGTTCCTATCTCTGACACATGACGATAAAAACATAACTGGTATTGAAACTACATTTAAGTTTTCTTGTGATAAATAAAGAAATTCCATGCACCCATTTTAAAGTAGATAAGCTAAAGATCCAAAAGGAAGACTTCCCAGAATGCACCCATACTTTTCATACCATCTAGCAGAGCCATCACTAAATCCACCATTCCGCAAAAGTTTGAACAACATGTCCAAAAGATGAGAGATTGCTTGTGGCTCAAGCATAACTTTATTGAGAAGAAAGCCCTTGACAAGTGTTTTGACACCATAAATCTGCAAAAGTTAGGCATTAAAGACAAGCAACGGGCACCTCTATACCACCTCTATACCAACTAAAAAAGGGTCCTGATAAAATCAAAACGAGGGAAGAACAAGTCGATATTAAAGAGGTATTCCAGCTCAAGTTAGGTACAAACATACAAGAACTACACATTACTATTAATTATCAAGCATAAACAAGCTGGATGACTTGAAACTTAACTACAGGAGGCAAGAATCTATATATCGTAGACTTGGAAAGAAGTACAACAAAGGACAAGAGAGGTGACTGCTCACACTTCATACTACTCCCAACAATCTCTTCCGCTTCTCCCCTCTATGTTGAAACTCTCTCAAGTCTCCGTGCAAGTGGAAAACTAAGCATAAAGTTCCTGTACATAACTCGTTTTACCCAAAACCTGCTGACTTCCAGTGGGTTGACCACATCAAAGTATAATCTCCTAAGATATATCCAGCAGTTCTCCACAGAAAACTAACCAGTAAGGCCTGCCAGCCTACTTGCAAAGGGGACTCACTCAGCAAGTGCAGGCCGATAACAAGAAAAAAAGAAAGTCTCCCATCCACCTTGCAGCGCAAGGGTAATACCACAATTATTCTCCGGATTGTTATTCCTTTCATTCAACAGCTTCGCCTACTTTATAGTTTAAGCATAGGAACTATTTCTTAAACCTCAAGTCACAAGCTTGAGCTTCTGGTTTTAACTTTTTTATTGGCTTGGCATGGAAGCCAAGCAGAGCACAGAGGGAAAATTGACCAATCAATTATGTTGTTTGAACCAAGTGATCAAAGAGCACAGAAAAGAGCACACAGAGTGATCTGACCAAGTGATTCATGAGTTCAAAAGTCATCATCCCCAGTTATCAGTTGTTCTTCTTTTTCTTTTTTCCTGCACATGGTGTGGTTCCCCTGGTTATTAGGATTTAGACAGACTCCATGCTTCAAGCACGAACAGTTGCAGATGAGGCACGTAGAAGCATAAAAACTATTTCCTAGAGTTCAGACCATGAGGTTCAGCTCTTGTTGTTGTTCCTTACATATAGCCTACTCTGCATTTCAGACGGCAACTATGTAGTTCACATGGGACATTAAAACTTCCAACGAAATCAATTCAAAGCAGTCAAAATATTATATATTTTATGTTAAACTAACCACTGCTGAGCAATGAAGTAATCCTAACCTTAGCTTGGCAGTCGAATGAAGCCTCTGATTTGCAGTTTTCATCAGATGAAGTGGGTGCATCATCTAACCGGACCTTTAAAATGGGCAAGAAATGGTTTAGCAGCAAGCATTCTTTAATATGTCTAAGTAGAGGGTAGCATCACAATACTCAATTTTTGAAAGAAATATTACTGAAAAAATCTTCTCTATGATGCAAGATGAGATTTCTTCTGCCTGCTCTTCAAATGTAGAAATGGAACAACGAGCAATGAAGCTCAATGACTTTAAGGCAGTGAGGATATTCTGACCATTGTGAAGGGAAGCCAGAAGTTTCTGAACAAAAGACAGATATGGTTATGGAGCATATTAACAGAAGGAAAAAACATGAAAAAGTCAAAGTAATGTTTCTATCACTTCTTTTCAAAAGTTGAACACTGAAAGTAAACCCAATTCTGCACACCTTTAACAGAAGATATAACCAAGAATATATCACAAATGCAGGATGTCTGTTGCACATCCAAAGTTCACACTTCACATCCATATGAGATGACAACACAATGAGCCCATAGGTGTATTTATAATCAGTAATTTGCAAGCAACCTAAATTTGAATGAGCTAGGATGCGGATAACACCCAAATTCCCATGCATTTCAATATTTCCATCTGAACAAAAGTTTCCTTCCTCCTGTTTTGAACCATGAATGCAAATGCGTTTTCCCCCTTTTTCAAATAGGTTGATTTTTTTGTTAAACTTGCTAAAAATCTGGTTTTTCCTTCTATATTAGTTATCATCCCCAAAAGTGGAGAAAGGGATCATGATAATTTGCGGGCAGTGAGTAAGGATGAGTCTCATTATAAAAGCAAGACGGACAGTTCAACCCTACTGAGATTACTCCTCAAAGTTCACAAGAGAAGGTTGTTGATGTCGAACAAGAACGTTTACATTGCATTTAATTGACCTTTTAGAACTTTTCCAGCTGAGAACACTTAGTGATGAAAATAATAACTTCAAGAAATCTGTTCAGTTGACCATATTAAACCATACGAAAACCACGTACGGCAACATTTGAGCTTTTTACAATTCATCCATAAGCACCAACGAGGATTATGGCATAAGCAACCAGTACAGTCCAACTACTGTGAATTAAGAATCAAGACAAACGAGCTGCTTAGCTCTTGCATTGTGCAACTGAAAGGAATGAAAAATATCAAGAAATTCATGAAGACAGAATTGTGTCATCAACCTCGCACAGCTCCATCAAAGCAAAATGCGTGGAAGGGTCAGGAAATGCTGAAATAGCAGAAATAGCAGCTTTGCACTCTGCACGGCTCCCTTCCAAACACCACCTCTCCAACGATGGGTAAACATCACTAGACATGAAAAAACACACACGCGCACACACACAATAAATTATTATCATGTCCAAATCAAGTATAAATACAAAAAGAAAATATGGTAAAATAAGTTGAACTCATATACAAAAACAAACCTGAATATACAATCATTAACATACTAAAAAAAGGCTTTTCCAAGTATGATTGTCATGAATCAAGACAGTCTTGACATTTATAGCGGCCTTTTTTTGTCTTTGTTCATAGCCATTATCTAAAAGAAACAGACTTGAGTATTTACTATAGAGTACACCCTCTAATGCTACCGAAGAAAGCAAAAAAGAAACAGAATTGAGTATTTACATTGATGTATCCAATAATCTTACTTCGTTTGGCAAACCTTTCAAATGCCACGTCAGAGAAAGACCAGATCTTTAGAATTAGTTGACAAACCGAAATTGCTCCACAATCATTAGAAAGGAATATGAAATATATTAACTGGTGGCATTTCAAGATCCTAGTAACACTACGAATGCAATTCATGACATAAAGAACAAGAGAAACTAATCTCAAACGAGATTGCAGACAAGAAATGACACAGTTATCAACCATTGACCATCAAAAGGGAGATGGACTCCATGCTACAGGGCACAAGAATGCAGACTGTACCTTTACGGAGGAAACTTAAAACCAGGGGTGCAAATATAGATAAATGGGTAAAGTTTACCTCAATGACATAGAGATGTAAGGAGCTGCCTTTGATAATATTTGAAGTAGCTTAACGCCGGTTATTGAATCACCCTCTAATATTAGTTCTTTGAATTGGCTTTCAGAACCTCTCATAAGCGACGGAAAATTGGAAATAATAACCTAATTCATGCAAAGAACATTAATTTTCTGACCTAAGAGTTTAAGAACTTGAGATATCAACTATGTTTCCAGAATAAAGGGGGGGGGGGGATCACAGATTATAGCATCCTTAATGAATCACATTCTGCACGATGTAGGGCTATCTCAGGAGGAAGAAATTTGGTTAAATATGGAAAACTGATTTTCCCTTGCAGATCAACTTGAGAGGCTGTGTAGTCAAGTGGCGATGGTTGTTTTCTATGTTAGCGTACTCTCCAAGTTCGACATACAAGTTAAAACAGCCATCCTCCTGTAGTTATCGATTGGCTAATTTCCATGTAAACTTTGATGTCCCTTTGGCATTTCATACTTAACTGTTTGGCGCCCTAATACTTTACTCTACAGCAAGTGTATCAGACTCATTCGTTCAATTGGTGCATCTTACCTGAAGAAGGTTGATAGCAGGCACCCTTGGCAAGGAATCCCACCCTTTGTTGTTGATGATGTGATCCATGATACAGTATACATGCTCGGATCCAAATAAGCTACAAGCACATTTCTGTGATAGTGAATCCAAAAACTTATAGGAGGAGTGCTTATCTCCAATTCTTCTCAGAAATGTATCCTGTAAAATGAGATCAGTGACTTTAGTGTAAAAAAGAACTAGAAAAAAAAAACCTTAGTCAAATATCAGAACATCTAACATCTCAACAGCCTCGACCATATACCTTGATGCATCAAAACTCCTTTTAGTGTGACTTTTTAGAAAAAGAAAAGGCATTTACGTCATGGGAAAATGAGCCATATTACCCTGACCATTAGATCACTTTCAGCAGATTAGTCCTTCTAATACACAAGATAGCACGTGCATGACTCATACACAAAGCAAATTTCAAGAGTTAAAAGAGGAACTTGCTGCAACTCTGAAACACTTTTTGCCGACCTAAGAAGGGCTTAGGGAACCAATTACACTAATCAACAAAATAATCTGCTACAGCCCCTACCAGAAATTTGATTGTCTAATATGTAAAATTTTTGCTCGTGAACATAAACTGCACGTTGAGTGGCGAGAATTTATGTAACATGATAACATCCACACTATAAGTAATTTATAAAATTAAATCTGGATATGACATAAAAGCCCTTGCTAAAGTAAATTTAGTCATTCCACAACAAAAAAAGCTGCTTAGAACAATATAAGGAAAATTAATGTAGCAAAACAACACAGCTCAATAAGTAGAAAACTTCATAAAAGATGATGGAACTAAAGCAGCATATTAATGTTTGTCTGAGAGTGTCCGTGTTTTTGTATTTGTATGCCTCAGAAGGGAGAGGGAGAGGGAGGGAGGTAACACACTCTTGAATTCAGGGCTTTTTGGAGATCAGATTCATCAAGCAGATTAAGCAATGCTTTGGCAATTGTAAGATCTTTCATTTTGTTCAATCTCTGAAAACATTCCTCTGCATCATCACGATTGGTGAAGGATAAAGACAGTCTCTTGATAACTGCATTCAACATAGCATCCTCTGCCGTGTCATTCTCCTGCCAAGCATCACCAGTGTTCTATCACCACTCCCATTGTGCTTATAATTGAAGAACTAATTAAGAGTTTAAGAAGAGAACTGTTAAGTTTAATTAAAAATACAAAAGCCTGTTTCACTGCCTTGAACAACTCATCAATACTTAGTTCAGGCTACCGGTTGAGTGTCATGACCCATAGAACATTGAACAAATACTGAAATACATAGATGTGCTTGTGGCAATGACTCTGTGCTTCATCACCAATGGCAACAACATACAAGAATGCCTTAAGAGGATGTGCTGCAATGTAAATATATATTAGGTATCCTCTATTGACAGCATAACTTACCTTCTCGGTTTTCCAAAGAGACAAATAAGCTCGCATATCTGTTTGGAACCTGGAGACAAATTTATCCCATCATCAAGCCGCTTAAAGAAAGCAAAATGGAGCATAACGCAATCAAATGAACCTTCAAATATGAATACAAACAGTTTGCATGCAATTGTATGGATACTTAAGTCTGTTGAGCACACCACTTTTATGTCTTAAGCTTTGGTGAAATACTTATAATCTATATCAGTTCAATAAGGGAAAATAGAATTATCATTAGTTGGTATTTGTCGATTATGTAATTAGTTCCACTTAATTATAAGACAATGATGAAGGGATCAGATAGAAGCCGATAAAGAAAGGCAAAGAGATAAAGATAATCTCAATTGTTTCTTTCAGTATGACACTCCAATGAATACCACAATTCATCATAGCCGTGGAAATAGCATACATATATGGTATGTTAACAGCGCCCAGGAAAAAGAAAAGAAATAAACAGTGGCATCGTACTAGCTGAAAACCTAGCATTTTAACAGAAATTAAGATCTCTACTTTTACGAGACAATTCAATGGACCCAATGCTAGCTTGAAGTGTCCTACTATAAAGCCATATTAGCATATCAGTACGAGTTAGAGTCTGTTGCTGACTTATTCACCCATTTCCCTGACTTTTTAATGGAAAATGGACGCATTCTGTACACACATGAGCATACAATTGCTGATGCAGGAAAAAGTGAGAAAAATGAACACTAAAAGGTTCAAACTGTTCCAAGGAGCCTTAATCAACAGTAAATAGATTAGTGGGAACAACAATCACCACCCCAACGTACCACTAACTTTCTTGTTTACATGCCATGAGAATCACTGCGTTAAGCACCATCACTTTTGATAAGGAGTTACAGCATTGTCACAAGGAAGTCAGCACTCAGCTATAAGTGAACATACATTCAACAGCTTGTCTCAAATCTCCATCCAGCACAAAAAATAAAGCACCAATAATGCATTACCTTCTTTTTTGGAATAAAATGGAGTTAAATGCCTTTTCATGGACTGGGGTGAAGAACGAGTACATGAAGATCCAATGTTGTGCCCTCTCCTCCACTGGAAGATCAAGAGGAAATAAGTCCATTGCGAGTAGAAGCTCCAAGTTGGGTAGGCTGAGCAATTTAACAATTAAAATCATGAGATGAGAGAATCAGGGATGCAGAAGAACTCAAGGAATCACAAAAAGAAGGTAGAAGCACCTTATCAAAATACATAAAAAAAAAGTAAATGCACACATTAGCAAACCTGAACTCCTTGGAATTCTTATCATAGCACAACATCAGAATTTTCAATGGAATTTGTTGATAGTTTGCATCAAGCTTCATTTCCCCCTCGCTACACATGGAGCAATAATGGCGGTAGACTTCCAACAGCTTATTTAAGGATTCCTTTCTCACGGAAGCCTGGTTGGGAACAGTAGGAAAGCAGCTTAGTGATAACGAAAGAGAATGGCTGAACAGAACGAACAATATTTGAATTTTGAGGGTGATAGAGAAAACAAAAGATTACCATCTTATCACGAAGCCGATCAGCAGCCCGAACCAAAAGCTCACCAGGGAAGGTTCTCAAGTTGGATCTGGCAATGTCACAAACAGCAATAACTGCTTCCATCCGAACTCTGTAATCTAAATCTAACAGTCGACCTTCAAAGGAATCTGTTGGTAGAAACGTGATCACAAAAAGAAATGGGAAATTGGAATAAATCCAGGGAAATTGGAATATGAATAAAAGATACTAAGGATACAAGAACTTTACCGAGAACACGCTTATGTTTAATCATCAAGGGATTTGCCGAATAGCAAGCCTTAACAGCACGAATGGCACTAATTCTAACTTCAGCTACCTTGTCGAAGAACCTTTTAAGGAGATCATCAAACAATTGATGATGCTCATCCATGAAATTCCCTTTACTAAGCGCAAGAAGTCTTCCTATCAAGTTAACTGATTTCAAGCGGACATCAACCTGTTCAGCCTAAAACGTTGTCAATGAGTCAGTATCAAGCAAAAAAACAAAATAAAATAAAAAATAAAAAGAAGCGAATACAGAAATAGAAAATGAGGTAAAAGCAAAGCATCATTGTTTGAAGAAGAAGAATTCAATGCTGACAGAAGATTGTAACTTAGTAAGCATACCAGCAACTCTTGGGTTATGCATGGAATGATTGGGAGAAGCATATCAGGAACACAGCCAAATATATCATATATGACATCATGATATGACTCTTTGAGCTTGCTTCTCATACCATCTTTCTCCAAAATACACAATGTCAGAAACCTGCAAACAGCAGGCCTGATTTTCCCCATGCAATTTTGAATAAGATCAACAGCTAGCTGACAAGCAGCTGAAGGTGGACCCTGAAAAGGAGAAATAAATTATCAATAGATAAGATGAATGATCCAACATTCATTTGGAACCTGGAACCTGTTTTTTCTTTCAAAAAAAAAAAAAAGAGTAAATGTTAGAAAATCGGGATTACTAATAATCAGGTAACTAAGTGCTGAGTTCATCCTTCTCTATATTTATACGCAGCACAGAGCAAAAATTCAATTTATGCAACTATCGCTTTGTCAATCTTCTAAAACTAATCACACTTCAGCAGGCTTCATTTTCTTTCTTAACCCCTGAACTATGGTCAGTGTATAAATGCATATGAACTACATATGCTAAAATAGAGCATTTATCATAGCTAGCTTGAGTTTGATAGAGAGAGGATACACAAGTAATAAATGAAATATGCTCGAGACTTGCGTTTGATGCCAGGATCAGCTGAGAAGTTCGAAGAACTATAACATCCTTTTCAGTTGAAGTTGTAATCTCTGAGATGAGTTCATTATATGTAAATGTATTAAGAATGTCAAGCATGAGAGGTTTCCTTAAAGATATAGTAACTTCCTAAACCTTCCAGTGTAAGACCTGCCATGCACCTCCAACTTCAATAAAACTGGCAAAGTCTTGATGCATAAACAATTCACAGATCAGAGAACCAACTCAGCCGATGCTAAAGCTAGAGCTACCAAGGAACACTCCACACAAACACAAACACAAACGCATGTTACCCACAAAATCGAAAAAAAAGTGCATCTGCATATGCAATCCCAGTACGAAGCACCGGCTAACACAAAAGGCCAAGACACTAAACAAAAGGCTATAAGTGGAAAGCTGAGAATTGTTAACACACCCTACCTCTTCCTCTAAAGGGGCAAGTATCATGTAAATATGCAATCAGTCTATCCATCGTGCTGTACGAATTATTAGACCATATGATGATATACACAACTGCTGGGCATGCCAGAGAATAAAAAACTAAAGGAATCAGATCATACAATTGGTTCGTTCATAATTGTTACTTGCATTTTAATTCTTGTCGGATTATCCGGACCTGAATGCATGTTAACATATATCATTCACATCCACCACAAGATAGACCCTGAACATTTAATTGCCCACGGAAAAAAGAAGTTGGGTAGCTATTCGAAACCTACCTTTCCCTTATGTCTGAGATTTTGCAGGATTAGATCCAGTAGAGGTGGAGAAGTTTCTTTTTCTTCTTGTACTAGTAATGTCATTATGGACACCATGCAACGGGACAAACTCTGCTGATGTTCTATCCTGGAAACTTGCATTTAGTTGCATCAGTGCCCAAACAAACACATGCAGTAAAGCAGGAGTACAGAAGCAATCGAAGATCTATGCATAGGGATGCGTTAGGAAGATCAACTAAAAGATAAAAATGAGCAATACAGCTCCAAAGAAGGAAAAAGAGAAAGAAAATAAGATCTAAGAGAAAAGAAAAGGCAGTCAATTTCAATAAAGGACATTGTGTCCAGGTTAAAATCAACCTGTCTGATGATTCTGTACAACAGGAACCAGTACCATATCTCTCTGCAACATGTCTAGGAAAAATGAAGAAGGAATAGATGAAAGTAGTGTGCAAAAACTGGGCAACCAGAGACATGGTCCAGGTACATTTCAGAGAGCATATGCACAATCTTTTAGAGATGTAACAGTTGAAAAAAAAATAGAATAAAGCGACCACCTTATAACATTAAAGAATGTACGGAATATCTCAAGTATCAACTCAGCAGAAGCCTCGGAATCAATATCCAGAAGACGCCCACAGCATTTAAGTGCAGCAACAGTCTCCAATATTCTAACCCGCCAAGGGAAGTAGGGGCTGGATGTATCCACCAGCTCCTTAAACATTATAACAAAAAGTTCAAACATCTCCTGCACATGCCAAATAAAAAGTAACTTAGACATCTCAAACATAGAAGCATAGTTAAAGAAAATGTGAATGCACAGCTCGATCATTACCATAAATATATTATCACTAAGTGATGGGTCGGGTGCCAAAACCCTAATAATTTCACAAAAACAGACGGCCACCAGCACTCTGACATCTTTATCTTTATGTTGTATCAGTCCATGCTTCAGAAGAGACTCAGTCAAGGGCCTTATCTTTCCTTTGAGAGAGTTAGGGTCAGAGTTAGAATCAGCAGGATTCTGTTCCAATCCCGACAAAGCCTTCGCAGCTTCCTGCGATAAACATAATAAAAGGAAGCCATTGTATCACAATTGCAGTGGTAGCCATTAACAAGAATTGGACATTGGAAGACAAAATGTTATTTGAGTATGCCATTAACTAGAATACAAAAGCCAGGTAAATAATTATGCAACTTGCAGTACAAATGTACAATGCCTGATTCACGTAAAGGTCATTCATGATATATACATAGGTGGGGAAAAAAAATGCACAAGAAATGCAGCTATAGTTAACAATTATTTGGTGAGAGTCAACAAAAAGGGACGCTGCATTGCCAGCGGTCGACCCATACACACAGAAACTGCCAATAGTGGAGATAAAAATTGTGGCGGATATGTGGATACGGTTTACACTTGCAGTGATAGCATCTAAAACATCTTATAAGAAAAGCTTTATGCTGTTAGAGAAGATGCTTACAGTGTGACTCCAGAGTCCAGTGGACAAACAAAACAAAAACCACAAAATGCGCTTATGGCAAAATATGTGAAATCAAGGACGAGGCTGGCGGTAAGAGAGAATAGGAATTACAAAGCATATCTTGTTGAAATGTTATTTCTCGAGGAATCCATACATGAAAAATTCAGCCTCATGGTAGAAGACCTACAAACATTATCTATATTACGCCGCTCAGATGAAAGCTCTTTCCGAGCTCAAAGCATGGACAATACTATACAAACGATTCTAGCTGCTAAATATACGGGGTAAAAGGATTCAGCCTCGTGGCATTCGGTAAAACAACCTCAGGTACCATGCCGAGGAACTCATCAGAGGTAAGCTCAAACATATCTTACAAGGTGCGACAATACCATCCATTTCTAACATTGTTCCAACTTCCAATCCAAGAAGCAGTTACAACAAAGGCAACAGTTATCCAACTTGCACCAAAGCAATTGTTATTGGGTTTCCCTCTTGGTGGGGCCCACACTTCTTTTTTTAAATGTAAAAGAAGAAGAAGAAGAAGGCGCACTAAGCCGAAGAAAGTTCAGGAGAATTGGAGGGACGCCCATGCACTAACACAAAGAAAATCTCCACTGAGCCCAAGAGCATTCCGGAAATTGTGAGAAACCAAATATGATAGCATGCATGAGCAAATGGCAAGAGGCGACAACAGCAAATCAAGACGAAAAAAGCTTCATCAATTCCTATAAATAGGCAAGGGACAGAAATCATAGCATCACATCAAACACAAAAACACACCAAAAGAGTGAGAAAAATATCCAGATTTGGATATTGAGTGGTATCCTCAACGGATATATTTTTACCCCGTTAGAGAAGAAAAAATTAGTGAGAGTTATTCTGATGATTGTAATCCCCTAGCATAAGTGTAGAGACGATATTTGTAATTCCACTTTAGTGGATATTTTGGTACCGCAACGGTTCCATGATTTTTATCCTTTTATTTTTTTGGGGGTTTTTCACATAAAAATTTTGATATAGATTCTATTTATTTTGTGCCATTCAATTATCCCATTTTTAATTGCAAGGAGAAGGAAAAATGATCGGCAATTTCCGCTGCACCTTATATTTTTCTAACAGCAATCAACAGCCACTTCACTTCCAAGCTCTAACATCCACCATTACTTCGTTATCCATCCCATCCTGAACCCTAACCGGAACAAACCGCAATAAAATCAGACCCAACCCCCATTAGCAACAAAAACTAGGATCCAATGCATATCATTCGACAACACCGCAACAAGAAGAGAACCGAACCGAACCCAACCAACACTACCAAACACGAGCCAATGCCACTCATCTCACAACACCGCAATCAAACCCCAAACAACACACAAAATCAAGCCAATCCAACTCACAACAACGACCTACATCAGCTAATCCAACAACACATTCACCGAAGCACACAACACGAATCAAATCAAGTCATTATCCATCGATTCCAACCCTTTCAAATCGCGAAAACAAGCTTCGAAGGGAAGTGACTAACGCGGAGAGATTTGACGATGAAGTCCTTGGAAGGCCGACTCTGGTGACCGAGTTTTCTGCCGACGTCGGTGACTATGTCCTCCGGCGCCGGAGCCATTGTTGGACTAAAACCCTAGTTAGGGTTTTTGGGGAGAGCTCGGCGATGGAATTTGGGGGTTTTGTGTGTGAGAGTGTTGAGTCTGTTTGTCTGAGAAAGCAAAAAAAGGGAATGGAAATGATTAGTGGGAGTTTTCCCGCTCTTGTAGTGTGGTGATGGTGGTTTGGGAGTCGATGGGAGGCGTCCGATGGTGGTGGTTCTGTGGGATCGGACGGTTGAGGAATTTTGGTTTTGGAGAAATGGGGGATGGGGGACAATGATGATGTTTTTTTTTTTTTTAGTAATTGAATCTTTGTATTCTTTTCATTACAAATAAATTATATAATATTGATTTCATATGAGTATTAAGAAATCAATTGAATTTGTGTCAAGTTATCCATATGTCTTTTGTGAGTTAGAAGAGTAATTTGATGAATTGTGATGGGTTTATATAAGTGGATAAAAATTAAAAATAATAATAGTGAAGATAATATGATATAAAATAAAAATAATATAGACATTTCGATACAAAAATCTTATTAATTTTGGAAAGACTATAACTTATATGGGATGATCATATTTGATAAGATATCATAATTATTTGAAACGAAGAGAGTATTATATAAATTAGGGATGGTAATCGAGCCGAGCTTGAGCGAACAGAGATTATTCAGGCTCAGCTTGTTTATTTTTTACCTTTCTCAAGCTCGACTCGTGTTCGTTTATAAATGAGCCGAGCTTAGCTCGGTTCGTTAGGTTAAAAGTTTGACTCGTTCACTTCATCTAAAACCTCGTTCGTTAAGTAACTCATTAGATTTGTTCAGGGTTCGATTCATTTATGGTTCGATTCGTTTGAACTCATCTCAATTAAAATATTTTAGATTATTTTAATATGTAATAGTATTTACACAAAACGACCCAAAATGCAACTTTTTAGAAATATTTCCAAATACATACGTATCAGATTTTAATTCCACACTCTTTTTCTCTCTATCTCTCCTCCTCCTCCCCCGTCATCCTCCTCTTCCTCTTCACACTCTCCCACGATTCTCCGATCAATCATCACCACCACCATCATCGTCACGCCCATCATCGAATCGACCGGATCGATCAAGCTTTTGGATCTGATTGATCCATGGGATAGTGTTATGGAACCACCTGGTTCCAAATCTATCTTCCATGATGACAATCAAGACGTCGCTGGTAATTTTGTGCAATCTTCGTTGTCGGCGTCGGAGACGACGGGGAACAAGAGAGGAGAAAGAGGAGATGAATCGGTGAAGAGTATGCTGGGGAGATCGTCGGCAGTTACGTGACCGAGTCCTTATCTAACCGGGGGAGACTGAGGGAAAGGGACGAGTCCACTCGTGATAGGGGAGGGGGACGATACCGGGGAGGTTTCTCAATAAGCGCTTTGTTTTGGTGGTTGAGTTAGGCGCTCTATTTTGATGGAGGATATATTGAGTCATGGAATGTAGATGATGTCAATATTATTTGGTTTGATGGCATTGATGTATAGTATCTAGATCTCATGGATATTTGTGTGCAAAATTGAAAATAGTGAGAAGAATTTTCAGTGATGTAATACCCAATAAAATGCTTAAATTGTTTCATAGTACTGCCTATATCAATAAGGTGCACCTTTTTTTTCGATAATCCATCACTTTAGAACTCCACAGTTAAGCGTACTTAACGTGAAGTAATGCTGAGATGGATGACCTCCTGGGAAGTTTCCCAAGGCTTGCGCGAGTTAGGTCAAAGCACACTGAAAGAATTAGTGTTGATCTATGGTGCCAATTGTTTGCCTGGAAAGCGCGTATCTTGGGGCGTTACAAGTGAAATGTGTTGATTGTTGTTTTCGTAGAGTGGAAGTTGGCGTCAGTTTAAAGAAAATATGGATTGTTTCACTGTATTTAGTGGTTTCAATGCTTGTTTAATAAAGGTTTGATGTTAGCTATTGTAAATTAGTCATAACCGAAACAGAATGCTCGAACAAATTGAATGTTTTACTGAGGCCCTAGAGTTCGGGCCGGTGTAGTTGGTGTAAAGAGTGAAGAGGAAGGACTACAATTACTCTACCAAATACTGAACACAATCAAAGAGCCATTTCAAACACATCTGCTCTATAATTATATCTATTACAACTGATATGAAAATGTATGCATACGAGGTGTTCGACAAAATATCACATCAAAAATTTTCATGTTATTGAATATCGTTTTATTTACCAAAGGGTAATTTTAATATTGCGATTCATGCTGTTATTATTTGGATATTTTTTATCAATTTTTGTTTTTCTTTTAATTCTTAATTGTCACCGTATTTTCGTTTAAATCTGTCACCTTGTTTCGTTTAAACATGTCATCCTATTTCGTCTAAACCTGTCACCCTCTTTCGTCTAAACGTGTCACCCTGTTTCGTCTAAACATGTCACCTTGTTTCGTCTAAACGTGTCATCATGTTTCACCTAAACGTGTCACCCTGTTTCATTTAAACCTATCATCTTATTTTGATTTACATGAGCTCATTTTCATGTAGAAATTATGTTTTCATTCCAATGAAAAGTTTGTACTATGGTATCAAACAGACAATTGTTCAATCTTATTACGCATAGTCCAAAAACTGAGGGCGTGCAATGAATAACTTGTGTTGCAAATCCCAAAAAAAAAAAAAAATGGTCACTCTCTTTCAAATTGAACTGTCACCCTATTTCAAAATGAAATAGAGCGTTCGAACAAAATAAAACAAAATATCTAAATAAAATAAAAAATAGAATGCCCAAACAAAATGAATCAGAGCGCCTGAACAAAATGAAACAGAACGTATGAACAAAATAAAAAACAAAACACATGAAGAAAATGAAACAGAACGTCTGAATAAAATAAAACAGTGCGTTTGAACAAATTCAAAACAGAAAGTTTCAAGAAAAAAAGAAACACAGGCGCTCTATTTATGAAAAAATAGGCGCTCTGTTCAAAATAACAAACGCGCTCTATTTCTAAAAAACTACAGATGTTCTATTTTAAAATAATAAAGGCGTTCTGTTTCTGAAAACAGAGACATTTTGTTTCAAAATAAATTCAACATGATTAACGGAGATGTTGTCCACTTATAAACTTATAAATTAGCACGACCATGTGAAAGAAAGACATGGCTAATCGACATGTTCACAATATATATTGTGCATCATTTTTTTTTTGTTTCCTGATACAACTAGCCCAAATAGAAACGCAGATGGGACATCTCAACCTAACATCAATATGAAAGTACTCATTCGATGGAAACTCAGATGAAACAAGCTCAGAATTCAAAGAACCCAGCTTTTCGAAACACCAACAGCATGCCTGCACGGTGTTCAACGAAATGCCTCACATGAACTTAGTGAGAGAAACGAATCACAGACAACAAATACACCACACCCATAAACACCCATGCATCACCACGAAATGCCACTGCCCCACCCACGATTCCAACCGTCAACACCAGCATCGGATCACCAGGGAGTCGGATCAGGCCCGTCATTGTCGTCAGAGACGGAGATGATGAGGTCGCCGACGAGTGGGTAGATTCGCTGATTCTCGAGGTGGTGGTCGACGACGGAGGTGGCCATAGGTGGTGGTGGTCGACCGCGAAGGAGTGGTGATGGTGGTGGCAGTGGTAGGAGAAGAAGAGGAGGAGGAAGAGAACGAGGGAGATCGGGGGGTACGAGGTTGTTGTTTTGGATTTTTGTATATATTTTTGCAATTCAGGTTACGTGTGTATTTTTTCATGTTTTTGTATTTTTAGGTAATTTTTCATAGTATTTTTTTAAATATAATATTTTTTTAATACATAAATATAAATAAAATTTATTTTATATACAATTCGAACTCTTCACAAGTCTTTATCGAAGCAAGTCCTACTCGAGCTCTTATCGAACCAAGGTTGAGCACGAACCGAGCTGAATAAGACTTTGCTCGTGTTCGTTCGTTTATTTAAACGAGCTTAATATTTTATTCATGTTCAATTTATTAAAAATTGAACGCGTTTGAACAAATTTTTGACGAGTCGAGCCCGAACTTACCGAGCTAATTTACAACCCTAATATTAACCAAATAGAAAACATAAATTGAAAAATCTTTTTTTTTGTTTGTTTCATCTTTATGAGGCACAAAAATAAATGCTATTCTCATTTTGTCCCATAAAAATTATAACGATCTCGTTTTTGGTATAATTTAAAATGCATTTTAAAAATTTTTGTTCTATCATTGAATGATATAAATACGTCCAACAAAATATCACATATCATTAATATTATACAAAAAATATTATTTAATTATTATTTAACGCATGTCAAAATTGACTTCGATAAATATACATTGTCATAGTATCGTAACCCTTATAGAATGAAAGAAATATCAAATACTTCATTTTATCCATCAACAAAACACAAATAAAAAATCAAAAATAAATACTCCTTTCGTCCCATGTTAATAGAAACGTTTTTTTAAGTCGTTCTAAAATAAATATAATAATTTTTTTTTGATAATCTTTTAACATAAAAAAATCAAATCAATTATATCTGTTTTAATACATCCATTAACTTTATTTTAACTGTTATAACAATAAACTCAACTATCATCAAAATAATATTTTTTATTATAAATTCAACCCCATATAGATTATTGTATGGATTAAAACGTTTGGATTAATAATGACAGATGGACTATCAAACAGTCTCAAAGTCTTCATCTTGTGGTTCCCATTTTACGGTTGTATCAAACCAAGGCCAAACCCCACCCCTGCTGCAGTACTGCCTCGCCTCACCACTCCAAACACCACCCCCAAAACCCATACACCATGGAAACCTTCGCATCGCGAGCAGCAACCCTAGCAACGCGCCTCCTAAACAGCGACACGTTCATCAACATATGCCTCCTCGCATCCTTCGCCACCCTCAGCGCGAGATCATCCGATCAACAGAAACAGATCCAAGCACTGGAGGCCCGAAAGGAATCGTTGATGAAGTCCAATAAGGAGATGAAGAGGACCATGTGGGCTTGGAAGCAGCAGCTCTACGCCGATTCCGAGGCGGGTGGTATCGTGGCCCCCGATCGAATAAAGGAGATTTATGGGGAATCGGTGGCCGTATCATCTGGTAGAGTGTTGCCTCAAGTTGTTTGTTCTGTTTGTTGACTGTTCATTGGTTTGATTTTGCACACTGATGTATTTGATCAAGGGAAACGTGTCCACTCCATTAGTGAAAAACCCTTCATATAGGTTGTTTGGTAACTTGCCTAAAACTGTGAAAACCAAAACGGATAATAGAAACGAAAAACAAAAACAAAAAACACTTGGGCCTGTTGGGTATTTTGTGTGTGTTTTTTTTTTTGTTTCATTGGCCGACGAAACAAATATATTTGTTACCGATTTATGTTTTCCTGAACGGATAAAACAGAAGTTGAAAACAAAAAACCGGAAGGAATGGTTTTCAACTTTTGTTGCACAATATTCAAGTTTCCCTTTATAAAAAATCATATGATTTTATAATGCATTTTTTATTTTCGTTGTTGGTTTTCTATTTTTATTACTGGTTTTGGTTTTTACAGTTTTGAGCAATGATATAAAACAACCCCTTTTAACAAAATAACGTGATTCTCTAGGAATCTTGGATATTACACTCAAACGAATAACGAAACATAAATTGAAAACCTCTTCTTCTTTTTTTCTTTTTTTTTTGTTTTTAGTTTTTGTTTCATCCATTTGAAGAACACAAATCAGTGATAAACAATTTTGTTTCATCAGCAACAGAATAGGAAAAATGAAACATAATAGTTATCAAACTGGCCCCATGTAGTCAGCGATGGAGCTACATGCTCCTGAGTGGGGCGGTTCGTCCCCAGTCAATTTTTGTTGAATAATTATTTGATCCCTATTTATTCAACTAATTGTTATCATCATACGGTATATGAATAAGTTTTTGCATACACATTAATAAAATGTTGTATATATTTGAAAATCTTGAAGTTAGCACTAACAAGGAGTTAAAATTACTGATTTTGTGATGAAGTTTGATATAGCTAATGATAAGCGTATGAAGTTTGATTATAATTTAAAAGGTCCTTGTATGTTCGCCCCCCACCGACTCATAATCCTGACTCATCACTGCATGTAGTGAGACTCGCTTGTAGAACAGGATTCTTTGGTCAACAGGCCTATCTTGTTCTTTGGAAATCGATAATACTGTACAGCGACTGTCAACCCTATGTCTTGCTCTCTGGTTTGATGTTAGATTCATAAACGAAGGAGATTAAAATGTAGACAGGTTGGGCATAACTTGTAGGTAGGGCCGTAAAAAAGCTCGTCCAGCTCGAGGCTCGGCTCGGCTCGGCTCGTTAAGAACTCGTTCGATTGCTAAACAAGCCGAACACGAACAAAATTCTCAACTCGTTTAATTAAACGAACAAACTTGAGCATAACTTTGTTCAGTTCGGCTCGGGTTCGAGCTTGAGTATATTCTAAATAAATCATATAACATATCATATGTGTGCTTCTTATGTATTTTGGATCTTTTTTTCTTTCCTTTCCATATCATTGTAGAAATAATTGTTTTGATTTTCTCAATTCCCCGTGACCCAAGCCCATGGAAAAAGGAACAATTCTCATGGCCCAAGCCTATGAGTCTGAATTAGCTCCTCTTGAGTCTGGACCTAAGACCTCTCAGGCTCTCACCTTCCCACACCCAAAACCAACAAGAAAAAAAGAAAGAAAGAAAAACCTGGACAACAGAGGATTTTTTTCTTAAATGAGTTTTTTTATAAACAAAATTCCCAAAATAGGATTGTAAAAAAGTTTATTCCCAAACTAGGGTCTTTTATCATGGGTAGAAAGAAGAGGCGCCCCGCGCCTTTGAAAGGGAGAGACGCAGGGCGCCTTTGTTAGACTTAACGGCGCAGGACGTCTTTGTTAGGCTTAACGGCGCAAGGCGGCTTCAATTTAGGAGACGCACTACGTCTTTATGTGGAACAAAGGCGCACAACGCCTTCAAGTTGTTATGAATTCGAGGTGAAGGCCTCACATTGATGCTTAGATTCGGAAATACAGACACATGCAAGAGTCCCCACACCTCTTTTATGATTATTTAACAAATTTTTTATGAAATAATTATTTAACAATTATTTTATTTAACAATAACATTGTACAATCATTCTATTTAACAAAAAATAAAAATAAAAATGAATGATTATATCTTACTCCCCCGTTCCATATTATATGTAATATTTTCAATCATTGTACTATTCGACACACATTTTGAAGAGTTTTGTTTGTCGTCTTAATGATGCAAGAAAATTATGTCACTGAGATTAGGTTAAAGTACATAACATAAATTATCATTAGTGTCTCACGATAACTTTTTAAAAAATAACATTTAATCGTCTCATGACGCGAGTCAAATTTTGCCTCGACAAGTTTGATATTCAAAGTGTTGCGTTTAATTTGGAACGGAGGGAGTATATTATATATTAAACCACATAATCACAACGATTTTTATTTCATGTAAGAATTCTAATCCCTATCCCTGTTTATAATGGTTTTTTAAAGGAATAGATACAATTATAGTTGAATTAATTTATATATTTTATTTTATATTATTTTTTATATTTTGATCTTTTACTGTGCAGCGCACGAGTCAATATTTTATTATATATAATTGTGAACATTTTCATACGGTACCATTTTATTCATTTATGTAAACTTTTCATCAGTATTCTTCACGATAATTTTACAAAAGTGATATTTGATTGCGTTACGGATGAGTCCAAACTCGACCAAATTTATTACTCCCGTCGTCTCGAAATTTTTGCAAAGTTTTGACTTTGCACAAATGTCGAGGCAAAGTTTGACATTCGCCGTACGACGATCAAACGTAGTTTTTTATTAATTTATCGTGAAGCATCAATACTTATGTAAGTTACATATTTCAACCTAATACATATAGCGGGACGATCATACGCTATTTGATATAAAAACGAGACTCGTATTCATGCGTATAGAGTAATACAGAATACGTATATGTTGTAAAAATTATGGGACGGAGGGAGCAGATAATATGTCGACATCATCATTTTACATCATAAAAGAGAGAGTTATTAGGAAAACATAAATTTTAAGAGTATCATATTACAATGAGAAAAGAGGTGGGGCACTGCATTTGTCTGCATAGCAACTATATGGCACTGTGCGTCTTTGTTTCACGTAAAGACGCAGTGCATCTCCTAAATTGAACCGCCTTGCGCCCTTAAGACTAACAAAGGCGTTCTGCGTCTCTCCCTTTCAAAGGTGTAGGGCGCCTCTTTGTTCCACTCATGACAAAAGACCCTACTTTGGGAACAAACTTTTTTGTAATCCTATTTTGGGAATTTTGTTTATAAAAAGACCCATTTAAGAAAAAAAAAAATCCGATAGTAGAGGCGATTCCATCTATCAATTCCAATGCAGCTCATGTTTTTCTCAACAATCAGCAAAGAAATCAAACAGTAGAAGGTAATCCTATCTAGAATAATTGGCGTTTAGAAATCATGCAGCTCGATTTTTTTCATCTTATATCTCGATTTTGTATGAGATTTCAGATCTGAAAAGTTTGAGATTTTCTTTAAATTTTCAGGTCATGGAAAAGCCTCCGCCTGACGATTGTTGCAATTGTTTGATGATGTTTGTTGAATTACAATTGTTTTCTTTGTTGTTTTGTAAGTGCAATATGAAGTTCTTTTAGGTGACCGGTGAACAAGTTGAGCCAATGACGAGCTTGACAAGCCGAGCTCATAACAAGCCCAACAAGTCAGTAATTGAACGAGATTTTAATCAAGATAAACGAGGCAAGCTTTTGACGAGCTCGAGCCTAGCCGAACCTAGCTCGTTTACAACCGAGCTCTAGCCGAGCTTGAGCACACCAAATGAACAAACGAGCCGAGGCCGACTCGGCTCGTTTGGTTCGTTTTACACCCCTACTCGTAGGCTAAGCTATCTTCTTGTATATTCCCCCCAGATTGGACTATAGTCTGGATGGAGTGATTAGATGTCATAATTTGTGGTTGGGAGCGGCATTCATGTGGATGAAATAAATCCAAACAATGCAAGAAATGACGACTCATAATATAGGAATTGTTAATGGCTGATTTCCTTGTGCTTAAGTAGAAGTTAAAGAGCTGTATCCCCTCCGGCATTCTTTGTTTGATCATCGGACTATACTTCTAATTGAGAGGAAACACAATTCTCCACAGTTTGATGGCCTTCCACTGCTTATCTATACTGGGTAACTAAGGTTCAGCTACTTTCTATTTCTTTATCTCGAGTTCTCTACCTAGATGCATCGCCGATTCCTTGTAGCAGTTATCATTATCAATTTCCTTTGGTGGTTATGCTCACAAGGGTCTGAGACTAAGTTTACCAAATCTTGTTGGTCAACCCACGTCTTATCCATGTGCAGATGAGATAGTAACAGTGATATGAATCGGTGATGTCACGAAGAAAATATCTATCCATGTAGATTTATGTTACACACCCCTCAGTGCGATTTCTTTTTTCTTGACTTCCTCTTCTCTGAGACCATAAGGCTTTGTCACATCTTATAGCTGCTTAGAATGCATGAACAGATTCTGGTTTAGCCTGAAAACTTTGATGTCACCCTTAAAATCCGACCAGCAAATCCTCCTAGATTCTCGCTTCATCAATGTGGAATGTTAAGTTTGGTCATAACAGCTGCATTAGGTGCATCCTCAAAATGCAACACATCAAATCTGGACTATTAAAGGCTTCAAGTCTCCATATTAATCGCAATATATGTGTCATAAACCAATAATGCATTACAGATTGTGGCGACATCAGTGGAGTCTGCCAACGGCCTACCAAGGACTTGCCTGGGATATTATGAATGAATGTCTATTAATGTTGATTTTTTCATTTCTTAAAAAAATCTTTCTTTATTATAATTATCGAGCATTCTTGCCTTTGTTGATGCAAGTCACTTCTGTGTGCTTTCAGGTGCAAATGCTGAGGCAACCGGGAAATTACCAGCTGCTAAAATTCTCATCTGAAGATCCCGCTTTCTTGTAGGACAGATACTGATGTAGGTGAAATGCTAGAGCGTAAAGTGTGAGCTCTGAGATCTCCTCAAGATGAGCATATGATTGCTTATTGTCTTTGTCAAACGAAGCGTTTTTTATTTGACTGACGCAAATTTGATTGGTTCAGCTCGTACAATGCGGACAGCAGAGTTGACCCAGAATGGAATTAAGATCACCGGAAAAGATCATCTTTAATTCTTTAGGGATTGTTTGGTATTCTTGTTTAAAACTAAAGAAATCAAAATCAGTAATGAAATTAAAATTATTTTATTAAAATGATTTTGTGTGAAACGAGTCTTGAATATTGTATTCGGATTTTTTTTATTTTTGTTTCATTAATTTAAGAAACAGAGAACAAATAAAAATAAATAACAGAACATAAAAGTGATATCCTTTTCGTCTTGCGAAAAGTACAACACTTTATCGTCCTACAGTAAATGTAATGTTTTTTTATATGGAAATCTTTTCATACAATTATTATAATAAATTATACTATCAATACAAATTCAATATACATATAAAATCTCATGTCAAGTTAAATCATTGTGTTTTTCGTGAGACGGAAGTAGTATCAAACAGACGCTTGGATTCTACTAGTAGATGCCTCTGTCCCATAATTCTTAAAACACTTACGTATTTTGCGTTATTCTATATGTATGAATATAAATCTCGTTTTCATATCAAAACATGTCCGATCGTCCCGTAACATGTATTAGATTGAAGTGTATGATTTATACAACTATTAATGTCTCACGATAAATTTATAAAAAATTACATTTGATCGTCGTTACACGCGTGTCAGACTCTATATTAACACGCATATCAAATTAAAGTGTTGCACCAATTATGAACAGAAAAGATAATACTTTCTCTGTCCTATATTTATTGAAACATTTTGACCAGATATATAAATTTATGTGAGTGTTGAATTTATGTAGATTTTGATGAAGAAAGAATATTTTTTTACGATAGTGGGGTTTACTATAACATTTATGAGAGGGGATAATAGATACACTATAACAGATGAGATTGATTCGATATTTTTTATATGTTAAAAATTATTAAAAAAATTATAATATTTTAAAAATTACTCAAATAAAAAAATTATAAATAATATAAAATGAAGAGAGTAATTAATACAGTAAGGAATTGATAGTTCCTGGTAGCTTCTTATTGTGCCAGGTCCACGCACCAACAATTCTTCACACAAAATTACCCCCTTCCTCGTGAGCGGTGGTGTCATCACAATATCAAAAACTATTTTAAAAATATCTCAAAATTAACCAATTTTAAATGATAAAGAGTGTAATTGTTGTAAACTCTGTCAACGACAAAAAAAAAGATTAAAAAAATATCTTTTAAAAATATTTATCATATTTTATTTTATTTTTTTTAAAATATGAATTTGCTGTATAAATTTTTGAAAATATAATATAAAAAATACTATATGTTATATAAAGAAACTAAAAAAAAAATTTTAAAAAAAATTGAAACATAGAAATGCAAAATCCCCTTAACAACATCACTGACAAAAGACGGAACATCTCGTCATATAGTAGTTGCTCGTCTTTTGCCCCCAAAATCATTTCCCCTAAAAGTTTGTGATGACAGAACGTATCATGATAGGGCAAGCAGCAGCGTATGTATGAACTACCGGAGATCGAACTCCTCCGCCGCCGCCACTGTCCCGCCGCCGGCGATGAAGCCTCACCACCACCGCACTCTCCTCTCCCACCAATTGCCGGCGCTGTTAGGTCTCATCGCGCTTCTCTTCCCACTTTTCTCCCCAAATCTCTTCACTCCTCTCGGCCGCGCTTCTCCTTTCGTCTTCTCGGTGCGTATCCTCGCCTCGCTCGATTATCATCTCGATCTCGCTTTTCGTTCTCTGTAATCAGTCTATGTAACAATCGATAATGTAGAAATGCTAATATCTTGAATTGTCGAGTGTTTGATTGTTATATTTGCGGAGATCTGACGGTTATGTTGCAGTGGTTGATGTTTCTGTCGGCTTGATCTCTTTTTGAGGCGATGACATTGTGTTGTTTCGGTGTCGGTCTAGGAGTGTCGTATCTTAGGTTTGTGGAATGCTTATTAGGTCCGAAGCATCAGCGACGGTATCGAGTTGGGAATACTTAGACTGCTAGCATTTATAGGAATATTGGACTACAGAGTATAGCTGTTGAGAATGCACTACCTACATTGGAATATGTAAGCTCAAAAACCTGCATATAAGATACCGGTTTACTCCACTCATTGTCGATTGGTTTTAAGTTGGAACCCTAGAGGTTTAATAATACATAATCTAGGCTATCGTATATTACATCTTTTTGACATGTATTGGAAACTTACATGTTGACGTGATTAACTGGGTGATTGTTGTTGGAAACTTACATGTAGGAATATATTATTATTACCACAGTTTTCTTTGTAGGTGTTTGAAGATATATTGATGATAATACTCCTCGTCAAGAGGGTGGCGGGATGTTAGTTTATATGGACGACTCTTGCTGAGTTTTGAGATTATTATATCATTGCAGGAATGGAATGCCCCAAAACCTAGGCATGCGACTCTTCTGAAGGAGGCGTTGCAGCACCATGCGGTGAGGAGTGCTCACTAGCTGTTTTTTGCACTTCTTTCATTGTACATGGTAAATCTGAATTGTTCTGATGGTCTTTTGTGTTTTTTCCATGCTTCTCAGACCCCAAGACAGCAATTCGAGTTGTGGTCTTCTTTGCCCGATCAAGAATGGAGGCCTTGTATTGATTCTGCTCTGGATCAGTGTAAGTCTTTCGAACCTCACTTGTGAATTTAACAGGCCATCTGAGTTCACACTTCACAGTACCTGTAGTAGTAGTTATGGGACAAAAAGTATGCTATGAATATTAAGGGAAAAGTTATGAAGCAATTGTTAATGTATGGTGTGATGGGGAGCTTATACAATAGATACATCATGGTGATGTTGAACATATACCGTTTGAGTTGCAGCGTTACCTGAAAAGTCAACTGGATATCTTCAAGTTTT
This sequence comes from Drosera spatulata, assembly GCA_035668315.1. Taxonomy (NCBI): domain Eukaryota; kingdom Viridiplantae; phylum Streptophyta; class Magnoliopsida; order Caryophyllales; family Droseraceae; genus Drosera; species Drosera spatulata. Next base: position 33,172 of record JAOVYX010004880.1, read on the forward strand.
TCTCGACGGAGGCTTGAACCAGCAAAGGATGGGGGTAAAGATCATACTACTGAATTGTTAAGAGATAATATTTGACTATTTAGCTCTCTTCCAATGAGCCAATCATATAATTTAATGATTTCTGGTGAGATCTTACCTGGTAACTGTACACTGAAAAATTGAGGTTTTATCGTTGGACGTAAGCTGCCCCTTACCCATGCAAGAGACTGTGAATATGCCATGTTGATTTGGGGTATGTGGCTTATGGACTTTCGCCTTGTATTGTGTCTGCACAAAGTTTAGGTCATATCTATGCAAATAGGTATCCTTTCTCAATGATCTCTATGATCTCTTTCTTATTTATTTTTTCCACTTTATCATTTTACTTCTTCTAGATATGTGATGCAGTAGCAGTTGCAAAGATTTTGAATGCGACCCTGGTTATCCCTCACTTGGAGGTTAACCCTGTGTGGCAAGACTCTAGGTATTTGATTAACTAATAAGCTCTTCCATACTTCTTGCTTCAGCTTATTATCAAATCGGTGGATGATATTCGTCCGTTATTATTGCAGCTCATTTGTAGAAATATTTGATGTTGATCACTTTATTCATAAAATCAAAGACGAGGTTTCTGTAGTGAAAGAGCTGCCTATTGATTACTCTTGGAGCTCAAGGGAGTATTATGCCACAGGAATTAGAGCAACCCGCATAAAAACTGCACCTGTTCATGCTTCTGCTGTATGGTACTTGGAGAATGTATTACCGGTTTTGCTAAGGTTAGTACTTAGTAGCTTATTTATAATGCCACTTCCGGTTCCAAGTTAATCGGCGCTTATCATGTGCTAGAACTACTTGTTTGCACTTCTGAATAGCATGCATTGAGAAAAAATAACTAGGGATGTTGTGGGACAGTGCCAGATCCCGAAGCTCAAAATGCATTTTTTACTGAGCAGCGGATTTTTATGTGTTATATTCGCTTCTTACCAGGGAATAATGTAGTGGAGTCATTTTCTAATGGACAGCAGTGTCCAACTGTTTCAGGTATGGGATTGCTGCTATAGCTCCATTCTCTCATCGTTTGGCGTTCGACCACTTGCCTAAGGACATCCAGCAGTTACGGTGTAAGGTTAACTTTGAAGCATTGGCTTTTGTTCCACACATTAGAGCCTTGGGTGACAATATAGTCAGTCGCCTTCGTGATCCTGGAAAAAGCAGTGAAGACACATCAGGCCTGCATGATAGGCTAGATGATCCCGCTGAACAGGGATCTGGAAAGTGTGTTGTCTTGCATCTCCGCTTTGATAAAGTATGGTCTTGTTCTCGCATCAGTTTGTCACTTTTATTTATTTATTTTTTCCCTCGTGTTAGCAATTATACCAGGTTCTTTTCCTTTTTTGGGTTGAAAAATGATACTGTACTGTATATTCCCTGTCTTTACTCTTTAAGTCTTAACCTTTCCTAGCCTCCTCTCTGACAGTCCTTGGCGGAACTTCTGGTTGTAATTTGTTCATCGCTGCAGGACATGGCCGCACATTCAGCCTGTGATTTTGGAGGAGGAAGAGCCGAAAAGCTGGCGCTTGCGAAATATCGTCAGGTACTTTGGCAAGGAAGAGTCCTTAATTCACAGTTCACTGATGAAAAGTTGAGAAGCCAGGGGCGTTGTCCATTGACTCCTGAAGAAATTGCATTACTGCTGGCAGGTCTTGGATTTTCCAACAATACTCGCCTTTATCTTGCTTCCCACAAGGTTAATTTTTCACCTTTTTTTTTAAAACACAAATAAGCTTTTCATTTCATTGCAATGGAGAAAAAAATTACAAAAAAAACTCCATCGCCTATTACAAGCCATCTTATCGACAAGGTTCTAAGCCTACATGGGTCATGCTCGTCGTAGGAAACCAAGCCTCCAATCTATGATCGAATAGGGCAGACACATCAACAAATATCAATTTTTCACTTTTTGTTCCCTGCATGAGCAGAATTTGTAAAAGGCTGCTCTCTCTCTTCACTCAGTGTCATGAATTTATAAAGGCTGGTATCTGGTTTTTCTCCTTGAAACCTCGAAAACAAAAGTTGTATAAGCTTGTAACAAGTGGTTCTTATTCAGGTGTATGGTGGTGAAGCAAGAATTTCAAGTTTACGTAAACTATTTCCTCGAATGGAAGACAAGAAGAGCCTAACCTCCATGGATGAGCGGGCCAAGGTTGAAGGGAAAGCTTCTTTATCGGCTGCTGTGGACTATTATGTGAGCATGAAAAGCGACATTTTCATTTCAGCTTCACCAGGAAACATGCATAATGCATTAGTAAGTCATCCTATTAAGCGAGTCTTCTCGAGCTGTAAGTTTTTGTTTTTTTGTAAGCCAGTACTATGAATTTGGGCATGGCATTTGGCTATGCTGTTCATTGCATGATATGTTCATTCGACTATCTTTCTTGACACAGGTAGGGCATCGAGCATATAAGAATCTGAAGACGATTAGGCCGAATATGGCATTATTGGGTCAGCTATTCCTGAATAGAACCATGGAATGGCCAGAGTTCCGTAGGGCAGTGATAGATGGTCACAAGAACAGACAAGGGCAAGTCAGAGTAAGAAAGGAGAAGCAATCCATATATACGTACCCTGTTCCTGATTGCATGTGTCGAGCTTAGACCCTAACCTAAAGAACTGCCGCACTCTCTCAGATGGTGAAACTCGTTACACGAGGTCATGGTAGGTTGGTGTTTATGCTCATTTATCTTTTTATGTTGGTGTAGTCAACCATGCTCCAATTTTTCATCAATTAGACTTCAGTTGATTGATTGCATGATTTGTGCATATATCATGATCACCTAAAGTCCTCTGTATTTTCCTCATGAAGGGAGTCGACTACTTCATAATTAATTCTATAAAGATGAAGCACATATGGAAGTAAGAAAGTTGACGCAGGAAGCCAACCTGGGCTTGCGACCCAGAGTTCCACCTGAAGAAACAGGAGTGGCGGTAGCTGCCGAATCATCTATTGTTACATTGACAGTTGCACGGACTGATGGACTTCCCGGCCTTGACCGTCACTAGGTGCAATGCCATCGCATCTTGGCTGGTGTCGTAAAAGACAATCGATAGATTCAGTACATTGTTTGTGTAACTTATCCATTAGACCTTTTTGAAGGGGATTCTGTTGCTAATATGTTTACTTCCATTGTCAGTCCCCCTTGATTAGATGGAGTTCTTACAAGAATCCACGGCCAAAAACAAGTACCCAAACCAATAGGGCAATGGTATCATCAAGCTAAATGAGATAACAGAATCATCTGTGACTTCTAGCGGGCATGTATGACAATTCTACATTGTCATGGACACACATTTCTTGGATCCGTGTGTATCGATAGTGTCACTTCAATGACGTACACACTATTTCATGATAGAAAGACCCCAAACAATGCCAGCCTAAAAAACACAGCTATTGGCACCTGTTCAGTTAATAGAAGGGACGGGCGCATCAACATCTACAAATTTTCTTATTCTTGTGGCTTATCGCTGGAGGATGCAGATGGAGTGCTCGATGGCTGATCATCCGCTTTGTCGTTCACAACAGCAGAAGATCCATTCACAGTGGTGCACTTGGCCAGTTCCTTCGACTTCTCAGGAGTTGGAACCATTCCTTCCTCGATTGGGAGGGTACGCTTGGAGCCCTCCAAAGCAACACCGAGGAGAATGTTCTCTTCCATGATTGGCCTGGTCGGAGTTACTGATGAGACAGGCCTCTCGGCGTCAGGCTTAGATGGGGAAGCTGATGAAGGACTTCCGACTTGCTCAGAGTCTGTTTCAAAGGGCGTCACCAGAGGCTTTACGACGTTTGTGCCACTAGTGTTGTCCTTGGGATTCCCTTCAGACTTCAAATCGGATGACGACACCTTGGTATCAGTCGGATTTGATGATGTCACAGAGGGTGTCGATGCCACATTAGTATCAGAGTCCAGTATTAGTGTCTCAATAACTTCCATTTCTTCTTCATCTGTATGCCCAGAAGACTTTCTTCCATCATCTCCGCTGATTTTATAAGAAGGATCAATAAGTAGGTAGTGACGGTTAGTTGATCTTCGGGAACTTGTGGAGATGTCTGAGAATGAACTGTTCTCATCTGCTTGAACATATATTTTCTGGAAAGTTCGGATAGGTGTTGCAAGCCGAGCACCATGATGGCTAATAACTCTCAGTAGATCCAAGAGGATCTCTTCCTGTTTCAAACCCCCAGAGATAAAATGAAAACATGAAATTAACCCAAAAATAATAATAAATAAAATGAAAAGGTGTTCACATCAAAGATCGTGGATCAGAAAATTGTAGATTCCCAAGACATGAAGCTAAAGTCATCAAGAAAAAATGATGCAGGAGAGATCAAGTCACTTAATTTAGGGAGAATAAAATAGGCATAGACTTCAAGATTTCCATGATGGACACATAAAGTCAGGTTGACAAACTTGACGAATTTATAGGGAGTTTTACATACTAAATCTGACTTGAGAGAGAAAATAACTTACTTTGACACAAAGGTACTCTTGAAAATGAGAGGTCTTCACAAAGCAGGAGATTAGTATCTGCAACAAAATCATATTAAGAAAAAGTAAAGAGCCATTTCGGTCAGGGTTGACCAACTTGACGATTTTCAGAAGAAACAAGTCCTTATTCCTGCATTCACCGTGGAGTAAGTGAATGAATCTATATTCTTCAAGGGCTACAAGAACCAAAACTTATGGTGTACCAAGATGGCTTGAACAAAGTTTATAATTTTCATGTCATGTTCAGAAAGAGAGAACAAAATCATGACTGAACGAGGATATGCTCTTGGTGTAATAAAAATTCAACTGATACTGACCAGAAGGGCCTGATTTTCAGTTTCAACATTATCCAAAAATACTCTCCTGTGCAACTTCTTCTGCTCCACTTGCGGGTTTTTTGCCAAAACCTTGCGCATGTCAGCTACAATAATCTGAAAAGGGGATAAGACATATTTTCAGTTGAGCAGCAACAGTGGCAAGTACTAAAGTTGCAAAAACCAGCATCGAGTCAAATGATAAAATTGTTACTTGTTACTCACATTGATCTTATCAGCATCCAGGTGACTGATGGCAACATGGGTCTTAATACGCCAGTGAGTCTTTTGGCTAAGATTTCTCACTACATTAACAGTGAATTGATGGTTAGGAATATGAACTGCTTCACGATCATCGCCTCTGATAATTGTTGGTGACCACCAACCCACGTGCTGAAAAGAAAAGCATTCAACATTAAGACCATTACATAAGCCAACAGAAGAAGCCGGATTGCATCATAGAAGAGAACGAGAGTTCCAGTTAATTGCCAGTGAATAAATTACAACAATTTTCCAGTACATGAGATTTTTGTCAAACAACTAAATATAGCAAGGTATTTATGAGACAAGTAAATGGGGTAAAATGTTTACTGCCATTCTTTTGGGACGAAGGGAATATCAAGAAAGAACCAGTACAAACCTCCACTGTTCCAGAAACTTCAACACCTTCAATCTTCGTTTGAATCCACTCATTCACAACAAATGGTCGAGTTGCATGGATCATCACGCTTGACAGAAAGTTGGTGAATATCTGTATGTATCATGAGGTAATACTATGTTTCAAAAAACAACTTACACTTCACAATGTCTAACCATCAATCAACAAATGAATCCTAAGCGCTCAAAACCCGCAAGTTCAGGACACAAAAGAATGAATACTCTACCTCACGGCCAGCAAGTGTGAGCAATACAGTGCCAAGCCCCCCAGCAGTTAGCCACTTTTGGGTAGAAAAACCCAACAACTCCATAAATAATGAAGCAGCAGCTACCCATACAGCTGTGTCTACAGCCCTTCCAGCGAAATGGAAGCCCATCTGTCCAGGTTGCGATAGTGCAAATACAAAAGATAAGTCAGAAAAATGCGGAGATAAGTATCCAACTTGCATCAAGAACCTGAACAGAAAGCTCAGGCAAAAATAAAGAGAAACTCAAAATGATAATGTTCTGGCACCTACATGCCGAGCATCAGTGGCATCACTTGTCTCCATAAAGAACTTCTGAGTCTGTTGAATCAAGCTGTAGAGAGGAAGAAACATGGGAAAGAAGCAAAATAAGAGTGCTATGACAACATCAAAGAGCCCCAGCTTCAAGCATTCAGAAGGACAGGACCTATAATCTTGATGTGGTATACTAATGATAAATCTGTCAAGACATCTATTATCACAAAGTTAGGGTAAGTGCACTTGTATGTCTTACTCCTGTCATATACATATATGTATGTTTCGTTATCTTTGCACCAGAGTTCTGTACAAGTGATGCAGCACATATATGTACAACAAATAAATTGTATACCATGATTCCCATTGCAAATGCTAATAGCAATTCGCAGAAGATAACCATTTGATTTATCCCAGTTATTCAGCTTGTCTATGGGCCACTAATGCTGGCCATAACTTTGAAGGCATCTAAAAGGTTCCGTGCATTCAAAGTTATCTAAAAGAAGGACAAAGCGATGAAGATGACAAAGAAATGACATAAAGCATTCCCAGTATAGCTATATCAGATACCTTATGTGACTGGTGCACAGGGTGGTGACTCCTTGTAAACACAATGTAAGATAAGGATCAAGGATGGGCTACACGATATTTGACAATTGAGATGTATATGTGGAAAAAGAATCCAAGTCAGGTGTGGTTCTAGCAAACTACAATTTAGTTATTCATACTACACAGTACACGGTTGAGTTAATTTGGAAAAGGATTGAAGGAAAACTTTGGGACGTGATCGAAGGCAAAAACACATATAAGCCTATCCCCATATTTGACTTGATTTTGTCATCCAGCTCAATATTCATTCAGGTATAACTCAATCAGTCTCCAACAACGAAATAAAGTGGAAGTATAATAATCAGGCTCACCCTGATAAGCAGTACGCAAAGGCTACCACAGTCGACAAAGATTGCACAAAACGCTGAAGTCTCTGCTTAACCACCTGGCTTGCTTCTGTCAGTAAAAGAATTGGATCCAGTGCCCTGCAATAAGAATCCGCTTACAACAGACTTCTAATTTGATCAAAGAAATTCATGTCCTTGGAGCACAAAAATGAAGGTATGAGTTCCGAGCACAAACAAAAGTCAACGGAGACGCACCTGCAAATCAGCATTGCTCCAGTCCACAGCAGCAAAGGTCGAATATATGATGTCATAACATAATGCGTACCACTCTTTTTCCAACTAGTCTCAGGTTTCTAGAAAAGTACACGAGCACCCAATGGAATATGTCATTATGGAACAAATCATGAATGCCAGTGATGTGCATCTAATGGCATAACAAAAGATGAGAACTTTTGGAAATGCAAAAGGCTAACATGGAGGACAATATCTCTGCCAAGACGAAGGAGTGGCGCAAGTCCCCAAGCAGCAAAACTGATGATGCCAATAGCTGGGAGTAACTGAAACATAACATCAGTTCCAGATGAGCTGGTACAAGTCCTGCACATAAGACATAATTGCACAAAAATCATTTATGACAAACAAAATAATATTCATAAAAGACATAACCAATCCAAGGTATATAATCAGAATGCACATGCTATGAACGTGCATTAACATTGTGTTATCTTGATGTAGGACCATAGTAAATATAAATATATACTGAAGGATGAAATCTGATACATCCAAGTTTGAGAGATTTCATTAGAAGATAGAATATACTGGTGTTTTAACTTAAGATTTTTTTGTTTGCTAAGGTTTTCATGGGTGACAGTAAGAAGAATTCTTATTTGATCTGCGGAAACTAACGTACTAATAGAAACAAACAGGACCTTCACAATGTTCTGACCAACTGAAGAACTTAAGGCAGTCGCACATAACAATGACACCAGAAGCAAGTACGCTAGAATAAGACCATACATTAACACGAATGATTCTGCAAAGCACAAGTACCTCTTCAACACCATAGCAGCTTTTGCTGTTGTGTGTAAATCATTGGCTCCATTTGGCAACATAGTAGAACAGCACAAGAAACCTTTAGACCTCGGCGACACAAATGTTATTGGCAATATCACTCCGCCGAATATATGCTGATTTGAAGCATCTTTGGACTAGACATAAGACAATAAAGCTTTAGTTATTGCTTAAGCACAAATTTGTACCTCCAAAAAAATCAGTAAATAACACTAAGTATACAACAGGCTCTTTTATTCCACTAGGCAACATATTACCATGAATGTCAAGCACAGGTAAATAGAAACTAGATGTGAGAAACATTATAGCTCTTCCAGTTATTTATGGAAAATTGCAGTTCAAGTTCACAAAAATATCTAGAAGATGTAATAACTAGGAGTGGAAAACAATGTGAAGCATAACAAGGTAATTGCTATTTGAATCAGTGATGACACACTACAATAAAATGATCTTTTCCTTTCCTGTTCAGTTATTTTCTTGCATCATAGAAACCTTCTGTAAAAAAAAAATCCATGTATATCTATTATCTGCACCGAAGTAGATGAAAGAAATCTATATGTAAACAGCCAGATAATAGATTCGGAATAGTTATCATAGAATGAGAATACAAAAAAAGTAGAACACATTACATCTGCAATAGATGACAACCAAACAACTGCATTTAATACAATAAAACCCTGAAATAATATCTACAAAAACCAAGTAGATGAGCGTCAAAATTGATAGAGGGAAGTTGAAATTTTTTTTGTAAGCATTACCAAATTATTTGGTTGAACAGACACAGAGAAGAAATGTAGCTGGCCTTTTTCCGTCACATTCTACAAAAGAAGCATTTACATTAGTAATATATGGAAAGCTAACAAATATACATTCAATGTAGGATCAGGAACCAAATCAGTAAAAGGGAACACATAACCAACACAAAATCATATAATTACTCAGAACATGCACCTTTGGTCGATAGCCTAACCCACATTTGGCATATATCGTTGTGTCATTCGGTACATGCAATGAAGAGGAAACAACCATTTCCAAAAGACGTGGAGTTCACACCAGGGAGACAAATAGGTCTGGTATAATTTATCAACTTCCTCCAGGGGCAATCATGAGGGAAAAGTGATATGGAACCAACGCAAGAACCTGCCAGATGGAAACACTCGAAAACTGAACAGCTCGAACAAGATTAGGTTAATAAAGAAGAAAGCACGCAATTTAGATGCCTTTTACAGAAAACTCCAACAAAAGCTCAAGCCCATGATCCTAAATGGTTTGATATCATATGTCATCCAAGATAATATATCTAAGAACACAGGACCAGTGGTTGCACATGGTATCGGAGCAGGTCATGACATGAGGTCATGAGTTCGATCCCTACCTCCCCTATTTTTTGTCACCTATGTGGTTTATTATGTGGACCTTGTCTGACACTTGGTGTGAATTGGGTCAGTGCGTTTATTGTTCACACTTCATGACCCAATGGACTTTCGTGTCCCAATGGGGTTTCGTGTAAGGGGAGTGTTAGTTATACATTCCGTAGGAAATAGACAAACTTAATCCCCAGAACTTGATACAAGTAACGTTAGAAAATAATAGAGATAAATGGTAGAAAGTAGTTTAGCACAACGACACAGAGATTTATGTGGTTCACCCTACTCCTAGGGTTATGTCCATGGACAACTGAAAAGTATTTTCACTATGTAGATGAATATTGTTATAAAAGAATTTATCCCTCTCTTCACTAATTTTGTGACACTCGCAGCTCACACCTATCCAAAAACTAATATTATAACATCCAGGACAAGCCCTAAATATTATTATAACTGGATAACCTTTTAGTGAAAAGATACTCAAACACAAACACGTGTTTAATCCCTAAAATTTTCTAATTCTCGATTGATGGCTTCTCAAGCTCTCTGCTTCTCTTGATCTTTGCTCTTCATCCAGGCTCATTTTATAGACAACCAGTGCAGTGGAAAATGAAGACCATTGATAAGAAATGGCCGCTTCATCCATGTGCGATTCCCCATGTTTATAAATCTTCTTTGCATATAATATCATACGAAATCCAAGCATTCACATACCTGATCATAAACGCACATGCCCGACCTTTGTCCTTATCCTTATTGTTTTCAATCATGATGAAATCAACCACTATTTCATATCAAATAAAAGCCTTCCCATTTTTGACTTATATTTGATTTCCCAATAGCAAAACACCCAACACATTCTTGGGCCTACTACCATCGGTTTGAATTTTTTGTAGAACTGGTTCCTCAACAAGTCTGATACTGAATCAGATAATCATGCCATTCCTGGAGCTCAGATAATACTTATTCAATCGGCATTAAACAAATCAATCAACAAGACTCCAACAAGGAAACACTTCGCACATATCATTCGATTCTCGGTAACTGCAAAATACACCACATTGATTCACAAACTCCTATACTCTCCCAGCAAATCCGGGAGTATAGGTTAAAACATATACCCCGAGAGACAGTTTCCATCGAGAATGAACCCGATACATCCGTGACAGAGCTGTCTGATCAAAAGGTCAAGCAATTGACACAAACACGACGACCATCTTGTCACGAAATCGTTTATTTCTAATTCACAATCAACATTAGACATTCCGAGTTAGTCCAATCAAAAGAAGACGAAAAAAATGGGGGAAATAGCACGAACTCGAAATAATGGCTGAAATGATCCCTCGGCTATAGTTTTGATAGCGGATTCGAATGACACTTCCACAAAGTGGACGGCGAATGCGTTGATCGGCGGCGGAGATCGGCGGTGGGATACGACGGCGACGTCGGCACACGGCGGTGGGGTTTGGTTTTGTTGGCGATTGTGAGGGGAGATGTGGCGAAACAACACGCGGTGTATATTTGGATAATAAAGTTGGTGTGGAAGCAACCGATAAACTGTTATCACTGTTTACGCCATTTTTTATGATGATAAAAAATACTGAAAATATAATACTGTGGTTCACACCCAAGTACAAAAAAAAAAAAAAAAGATGACAATATTATAAACATTCTTTCATCATATTTTTTTTTTGGGATAAATTAAACAAAATAGATTATTAATCCTTTTTTTAATGATTTATGAACGATTTTATCAATAAAAAAATTAATAAATATTTTTATCGATATATCTTGATATAATTTAAATTATCCATATTATATAATAATTTTATCAATAAAAACATTTAATTATTTTATGATCTGAATTAAAATCCATAAAACATCTAAAATCAAACTGCTATAAAATATTATATTAAAAGAAATCTCACTTTCACTTGTGGAATCCTGTTTCGCTTAATGGTGTTTATTTCTACTATGAAACACGGCCGACTCATTTCAGTGTGACAAAGATATCATTCCCATCTTCCAACCATTTCTCCTCAACAAAAGGGAAAGAAACACGTCTCTCCTTGATCACAAAAATTCCCCCCCGATTTTTCTTTCTTCCTCACCTCTCCACATTTTCAATCACACACATCATCCCCGCCGGCCACTCGTTTCTTCCCCTCATTTCACATTAATCACACACGTCCAATTCACACTAATCTCAACACGATCGATTCGATTCATCCGACTCTCCATTACATTTTTCGTCGGCTTAAATTAAATGAACCTCCCGGCCGTGGCGTCGGCATCGGCGGCGAACCATTGCTCCGTCTGTTGCCTGCAGCCGCCGCCGGATCGCTATGTCTATTGGACGAAGTCGGCGGCGGCTTCTAGACGGGGTCGTCGGAACCCTAGAGTGAGGGCGGCGGCGGTGGCGGGTGAGCGGGTGGTGGCGTCTGTGAAATCATCTGTTGATGGTGGTGGTGGTGAGACACGATTGCGAGTGGTGGAATCAAGTGGTGGTGGTGGTGGTGGGAGGGATAGGGCGAATGATATGCAGGCGGAGGCGAGGGCGATGGCGCGTGCGGCGGGTGCTTCGGTTTATAGTCCTGAATTGCTTGCTACCAGATACGGCTCTCGTCCTTTCAAGGTAAAAAGAGAGTTGGCCGAATTGAGCTCTTAACTGAATCCTAACTCGCTTTGTTTAGAGCGGGTTTTGGCAGAAAAGCATGTATTCAGCCGCCTTAGGCTTAGGTTATACATGTGGAGAATCGTATCTATGCTCAAGACATGCCTGACAATGATGTATGATCAATAGGCCTAACTGCCTAAGTTCATCTTATAAAAATGTTGGATATATTCGTGAGCGGGTTATCGATGTGACGTCTGAGTTCCTGTTTTGGTGCCAAAACTGTGGTCAAGGTAATACAAGAAAGTGAGGGTATTATCAAGACCCTTAGCCTAGTTGGCGGTGGTTTGACGAAGTTACTTCCTTGGCATTGCCTGAGATTTGAAAAAAGTCTAAATGTAATGATCAGATGACACAACTTGCTTTAAGGAGAAATATTGTCCTAGTGGCACTGAGCATATGGTAAAAGGAATGACAACTTCACCCCTCGCCCCTTCACGGCAGAAAACAAATGGATCAGTTGAGCTGAAACGGATAATCTTTTTTGCTGATTAGTGAAACTTTCTAATCATGGTTGTTATAGTTGTGTTGCAGGTAGTGAGAAGGGCTTTGCAGATTCTTTCAGGATTAGGTTCCTTTGCATTCGCGTTGTTTCTTGATGAACGGAAAGGGGAGCTTGAGAAAAAGAGGAGGGTGAGGGCAGTGGAGCTCAGGAGGATCCTTACGAGGTTGGGACCTACATTTGTCAAAATTGGTCAGGGTTTGTCGACGAGACCTGATCTTTGCCCGCCTGAGTTCCTTGAGGAGCTCTCAGAGCTTCAGGTAATTGTGATTCGTTCTACCATTTTGCTTGTGTCACCACTACAAGTTGGTCGTTCACTCTGGACGTTTTATCTGCAACGGGAGAAGAGCTTGTTTAAGGATTTGAATCCAAAAAAATTAGTGATGGAATGCGCATTGAACTCAATCTCTTTTTGTCAAGAGCAAAACTTGGTCTCAATTTCATTATGAATTATATTTTGTATGAGTTGGGCTGGATTGGAGTGTGTTGCCTCTCTCAGAGCATGACCATTATTACTCTTAATTATTGTGATGTTGTTCATTGGAGTAATGATTTCTGTTACTGTGGTTGGATAGGATGCGTTGCCAACATTTCCTAGTGCAGAGGCTTTTGCTTGCATCGAGAGAGAACTTGGAATCCCACTTGAATCGGTCTACTCATCCATATCTCCATCTCCTATTGCAGCTGCCAGTTTGGGCCAGGTCTATAAAGCTCAACTGAAGTATTCTGGGTGCACTGTAGCTGTGAAGGTCCAGCGGCCTGGTATCGAGGATGCTATTGGACTGGACTTTTACTTGATTAGAGGTCTAGGGCATCTCATTAATAAATATGTGGATATAATAACAAGTGATGTCGTTGTTCTTGTGGATGAATTTGCCAGAAGAGTTTATCAGGAACTCAATTATGTGCAGGTTTGGATCTTTACTCTTCTTGTTTTTTTGTTCTGCTGTCAAGTAAAATGTTGTTCCTTACTCTTGCATTGAATTTCTGTGTTTTTTTTGTTTTGTTTTTTTTGTTATTTCTCAATGTTACCGTGCAAATCATGTGAATGGATGTGTGCTATCATATTGTCCGCCATTAATGTAAAGTGTCTTGCGCGTCTGATAGATTGATGTTCCTTAAAATGGCATTCATATGCCATCTGGTGTCGCGATGTTCTCCGGGGTTGAATGTTAATTTTGACAGGTGTGTGCAGGAAGGACAGAATGCGAGGAGGTTTAAGAAGCTTTATGCTGACAAGGAAGATGTCCTTGTCCCTGATATTTTCTGGGATTACACTAGTGCAAAAGTGTTGACCATGGAGTGGATTGATGGTGTAAAATTAAATGAGCAAGCTGCCATTGAGGGACAAGGTTTAAAGGTATTAGACCTTGTTACCATAGGCATACAGTGCAGCCTCAGACAGTTACTCGAGTATGGATATTTTCACGCCGATCCTCATCCGGGTAACCTGTTGGCGACTCCGGAGGGGAAACTGGCATTTATTGACTTTGGAATGATGAGTGAAACCCCCGAAGAAGCCAGGTTTGCTATTATTGGACATGTCGTACATATGGTTAATAGGGATTATGAAGCCATGGCACGTGACTATTATGCTCTAAAGTTCTTGTCTCCTGACGTGGATGTTACTCCGATTGTGCCTGTGCTCCGGGACTTCTTCGATGACACACTTAATTACACTGTCAGTGAACTCAACTTCAAAACCCTTGTAGATGGTCTGGGTGCTGTTTTCTACCAGTACCCCTTTAATGGTGAGCCTGATTCCTGCTTTCTTTATATCTTGTGCACTCTAGTGGATATCTTCTAGTCGTGTATCGAATTGTACGTAACGTGTAACTGAATTGTTTTTTGTCTTCTTGGCCTCTGCAGTTCCCGGATATTATGCATTGATTTTAAGATCACTTACTGTTCTGGAAGGTTTAGCCCTCTATGCCGATCCTAATTTTAAAGTTTTGGCTGCATCATATCCCTATTTTGCGAAGAGGCTTCTCACAGATCCAAATCCATACCTGCGAGATGCTCTCATTGAGTTGCTTTTCAAGGGTGGAAAGTTTAGGTCTCCATGATACTACCTCTATTTATTCATCAGATTTTTTGCGCACAGTTCAAATGTCATCAATGACAGATAATTAATATTGTGCTTGGTTTATTTCAGGTGGAATAGGCTTGAAAACCTACTCGTTCAGGGACGGAAGGACCGGGATTTTTCGGCAAAAGAAGCCTTACAGCCTGTTCTGAAGCTATTATTGGGGCCTGACGGTGAAGAGCTGAGGACATTAGTTGTCAAGGAAGCTGTCCGTGTTACTGAAGCGGTTCTCCTTGGCTCAGTGATCGAGGGTTATCTTTCACTGCCTGATTTTGCAAGAGCACTGTTATTTAATGGCGGCAGAACTTTACCTCTTTTTACTAATTCTTCAGAGCAGGAAGCCATGTTGGAACTTCGAGCACGGGTGCTGAGAATTTGGGGGCTTCTCAGGTCCTCGAACAATTTGGATCCCTCAATTCTGCAGCCTATACTACAGGTCAGAGGAAATTACTTCTTTCTGATTTGTGCCTCATTGTAACTTCTGTTCCTTTTCTGCTTGAGTTGGGCATCTTGCATATCCTGGACTACAAGTGGTTGAAGAATTTGAATGATGTTATTGACTGATCTGGAAGGAGATATGGCAATCTTTTTGTGTTTGGGCGAAAAAACATACAGAAACATTTGAATCTATTTTTTTTTAGGACTATGTTGAGATAGTTCAAACTTTGCACTTGTACAGTTTAGGATGGAAATCACTATAACTTAAAACTTGTACAGAATGAAATTGAAATTACTCCATGCCTATTAAGGAATTACTATCTGTCCCAAAATGAATGTAATGTTTGCTAGCAGTGGTCATTACTCGAGGCATTTATTTGAGTAGTAGTGATTTGCAAGCGAGAAGGATGGTTGTGCTTAATAATCATACATTTTTTCTGCAGGTTCTTCAAGAAGAGGAGGCCCAAAATCTTGGTAATCGTGTTGTTACCGGGATAGCTCAACGCCTTGCGGCACGCTTCCTGCAGCAAGTTCTGGAAGCTCCAGCAACTGCTCCTGCTTCAATTTAGAGGACAATTTGATGCAGAAAACAGTGAATTCACACTGCCCAGTTTGATGCGGACAGTTTGTAGAAGATTATAGGCTTTGTAATACTGTCGGATAATGGTAAACCAGGAATGTCGAGGGTGTATACATGGTGTTGTAAAACGGTCAAGTTCATTCATATCATCATTCTTGTAGATTAACGAATAATGGTTTGAGCTGAAATACGCGCAATTTTACTCCGTGTAAAGATATTGTTTGACCGGTAAGCCTCCTGTGTATATAGACTTGATGATGCGGCTTCTGCCTACTGCCTAAACTTAGCGAGGCCATGATGACGGATGACGGACAGAACAATCTGCGAGTTCCAGCGTTTTCCACCATTATACACGTAACCCTGTCAGATGATTGTCTCAAACTTTTGGCCAACACAGAACCTGAGAGGCAACATACCCAAGGTCGATTGCCAGTTTGCCACAAATACCTAAAGCGTTTCAAGGGAAGTAGAGTCAGGCATGTCATTATGGTAGACAAAAGAAACCAGTAGAAATACATTACAGGGAGCAGTTACTGGCGTCACACTGTTAAATACATACTTGCTACATCAAAGTGTGCCCCTTGAAAGGCAGAACCAGAAATATAGACATTATAATCCACACCTCGGCCGACCACCCAAAACCAACCCAAACCAGAACACAGGTGAGAAACTTAAGTTACAATAACGTGCTAAGTTAGCTACTGAAAGCTGTTAAGCATCAATTATACACTCAGTCATCCTGCCTGGATTACAAATCAGCAGAAAGTGAGTTTTCAGGACCGGTTGCTCCACATGATGAGACGACAAGAACTTCATGTATGACAAACCTTGAATCATCATCTCAAGCTCCGTGCTCTCCTATAATCGATTTCAGCATCAGAGCACGAGGAACCAATCGGGTGCTTCTTTTTTGTCTTGGAAATCCTCATATTGGAAAATATAACCTCATCATCTGTCAGAAGATCAACACCAAGTGCTCGAGGCGTACTTTGGGAGGACAGATCGCCTGACTGTTCCTGTAGCTTAATACCTGCATATTCAATAAGCCATGTTATTCCGAATGCCGCATAGTGCAATAAGCCACATTGTTCCCGTAGCTTACTACTGCTGCTTTGAAGGGATGAAGATAGACCCTTATTTTCTTTTCCCACCAAGGATTTGAAATTTTAAATGACCGTGCAATGAATATGAGAGATGGAACTTAAGCAGATGAGTAAATCAGATAAGTGGCATTATTAGTGCATCAAAATCATGCCGAAGGTTTAGAGCATCAAAAACATGCTTGTAGTACAATTGAAATAACGAACACTAGATAGCGAAAAACGCCCACAACAGCCTGATGTTAAAAGAGATTTAGATATCAGGGAATTCCAAATCAAAATCATTGATTTGCACAAGAGAAATTACGAGTTCAGACCATACTAAAGAGCTCACCTTCCATTTGATTGCAAGAGAACATCAAGCTATGACTTGCCCCCTTATCCCTGCTATCCAACAATGGTTTTGCACTTATGTCAGTGTCTAGTGAATTCATACCCAGCATCCCTAATCGTTGCCCACCCTGACCTCTTGCACCATATGGGCTTTCTTCGGTCATCAGCTTCGCAGAGTTTTGAGGCATTATGGTGAAAGATTCATCCGGGATGTCAGATATTTCAACATATTGAGCTGTAGTTATCATCTCATCAGCACTGAATCCAAAGGATGCCCTATATGGTTCTAATTCTTCCACTTCTTGCTTGCATGTTTTACTTTGCCAGCTCTGGTGTGCATTTCCACCACTAGGACCATTATCTGACTCCCGTGATATGCTCAGCCTCCCGAGAGAATGAGGACCCGGCTGGTCAAGGTAAAATTGAGCAAACGTAGCAGGGCAGAAAAAGTTTGAATCACGGGACATAGGTGCACTGGTTGTCAGCCACCCTGGCTCAGGTAATGGGTATCTTGAAGTTCTTGAATTTATAGAAGGATCCCAAACCATAGGGAACTCCCTCTCGCCAAAAGATGATGTTATGCAGTCACCTGATGTCCTTGAAGCAGGTGATATGAGACTACTGGCAGGGCTTTCTGGCGATGGGAGATATGACGAGCGTTGACCGCTCGAATTAGCATATCTTTTTCTTCCAGAACATTTTAAATCCAAGGAAGATGACAGAAAACGAGCAAAAGGCACATCCGGGGAAGACGGAGTTGTCAGGTGAGCCAATTCCGGTGGGGGTGTCAAAGGTGCAGTAGATGGCTCAGTTGTAAACGTCGAGAAAACAGGAGGAGACACCAGCTGCGTCTCATGAGCATAAGGCCCAGTAGCAAACATAGAAGAAGATGGCCCTCCGGGAGAGTTGGCAGATACCGATAGGAAGCAGTTTGGCGACTGAGCTGTCGAAGGGAGCACGGAGTTTGTAAATGATGCAGGAGAAGAAGGAGGAGCGAGAAGTGACGGAGCTATTGTAGTTACTTGGTTGGCTATGCCGGCAGCCTGAGGCCTATTAGATGCACTTCCAGGCGAGTTGCTGTCAGGGGCACGCGATGCAGGTACTATACGTTTTCCACCACCCTTCTGTCTACCGAAACAAGACAGTGCACCCCAACAACCTCTCCATTTCTTCCGCTGTTACACCGAGACAAAGCATATCATAGGCTCAGAACTCAATGAAAAGAAAAAATGAAATAAAAAAATCAAGGCTTTAGTTTCTTCATGTATTTCATGTCCGTTACCTCTAATGCCAGAACAAACCACTGTTCGCAGCAAGCCAATAATACCTATCATTTTATAAGTTTCGAAATCTAAACACTTCCCTCCGACAGGCGAGTAAAGTATATTGATTCATTCTTAACAATGTTTCTAGATTAGCATGTAGCACTACATCCCAATTTACATGGCACGATTTCATTACAAATCCGACGTATCTTAGAACAAGCATTTC
Organism: Drosera spatulata; assembly: GCA_035668315.1. NCBI lineage: Eukaryota > Viridiplantae > Streptophyta > Magnoliopsida > Caryophyllales > Droseraceae > Drosera > Drosera spatulata. The sequence goes on from JAOVYX010004880.1 coordinate 51,704, forward strand.
TATTTTCCTCACCCTTGATTTAAGATGTTATTCAAATTCCAAAATCCCGGGAGATAGTTAGGTCTTGATAGGTTTACCTTTGGAAACTTATCACAGAAAAGTTTGAAATTATATGCACCAGTGAAAATGTTACTTTCTACAACCTTTTGGCAAACTAATTTGACTAAATCCAACAATCAAGATCGGCCTCAAAATCCAGGGAGCTCATAAGGAGAAAATTTTGAGGTTCCAAATTGAGCCTGACTAACATAGATGCTTGAATTGGGTCCATATCTCAACCCAAAATTCTAAGCCCTATTTGGTATGCCTTTTGATTCTGGATTTCTGTTTTGGATTGTATGACGAACGAATCCAAACTGTTTCATATAACTTCCTATTTTCCAAAATGAAGAATCCGTGGATTTCAATTTCTGATTCCTGATTTCATTGGGCAGAATAATTCAAACCTTCTTTTCTAATAATCATTTTATTTGACCTGATAGATTTTGGTTTTGTATTCCGGGTTTCTGATTCTATTATGTTACTGATTCTGGATTCCACTATTTTGACCAGTCATACCAAACAGACCCTAGGCTAATGAGTTATGAACATGCTACTTATGTTTTCCTCTTTATCATCATTGAAATTCTTAACGTCAATTATGGCCACAGTCTCATCCCCATTTCTATCCAGAAGAACAAAAAGAAATATGAAAAATTAAAGAGGGATAATTGCGAGGCTACCGATCCGCTGCGGCCTGCCTAAGATCTGTACGATAATGTAGTCCACAAATCAACACCAAAAAACCCGAAAATTATTTCGAGGGAAATTGTCCAAAAATCAAAAGCTCGAATCGAACTGATGACCAAAAAGCTCACAAACATTACCATCATCTTACACAAGAAATCACGCAACAGTGAAATCGAGTACAATGATGAAAGCAAAACACCACATCTGATCCAATTAGACTCCAAACTACCACACATTACTCCAACAAAATCAATCAAAGTACATAAATTTACAACAAGGAGAAAAAGAACAAGGCACAAGAGAAGATGAAGATGGTAGATTTGATTACTCGCTCTTGTTGCGGGAACCTGTTCTGCTCGGATCCCATCATCTTCTATATCTCGATAATGTGAGTCGAACAAACCACTGCTCGAAACTGCTGTGATAGTACTGACTATGTTGTTGTTGGTGGTGGTGTTCGAGATCTGAGAATGAGAATGAGAATCCAAGTGTGAACCGTGAAGCGTAAAATGTCTCGCTCACTGTTTATTTGCGTAGTTTTGATTTGATGTAAAAATTCAGGTTGATTAGTTCGTTAATTTCGATCAGAATATTATTCGATATTAATAAAAAATATATTAATATATAAAAAATTAATCAAGATATATACGAATTGATTCGGAAAAAAAAGAAGAGGACTAGGCGTGACTTCGTCGAGGTCTGGTTGTGTGGGTTTGGACAAGAGTTGTCCCGTTGAGGAGCGTGTTTGTGGGTAATATTTTAAGAGAAGATATTAAAACATACAAAAGGAGACAGGACACACAAAGTGTCTCAATCAAGATCGGACTCATATGACATGTTCGTCACAACTAATTTGTGCATCATATTCCCTCATAATATAAAAAGATTATCACATTACGAGTGATCTATACAACGGACAAACGATATTTTTTATAAATTTTTTATTAAATATTAAACATAATATATGTTATAAATTATAATTCTGAAACAAAATAACATTCGTATCATATCGTTTATCAATAAAAAATAATATATTTAAATATATAACAAATAATAAAATTATTAAATAACGTTATAATTAAAATAAGACAGAAAGAATATTCATTACATCTAATATATAAATCATGTTGTTGGTTCATTATGTATGATCTATCCATGTACAAAGGTATCAAATTTTTTCATGATCTCCCCGTGAAAAGAAAAATTAGCTAAAGTCTAATGCCCGTTTGGATCACTGGAATGGAAAGCTCTGTTCCGAGGGAATGGTTGAAATCGTGTTTGGCTCGATTCTATCGGAATAGGGTATTATGTCCGGAATCATATTCCGTCTAAATCAGCCATCTTGATTCCAGAGGGGTCCTGCAGTATTCATCGATTCATCCAGAAATGAAAATGAAAAATCAAATTTACCCCCAAATCAAATCTACATCCAAAATCAGATCTACCCCTTCATCTCTCTTCTCAAACTCGTCCAACCCCATCGCAATCACTTGTTACAATTTTCTTGTCATCGTTATCGTTTCCATGCGACAATCGTTTGCCGTTGTTGGTAGCCGACATCGTTGACTCTCGCCTCTGCTGCTTCTTTTTTAATGGCCATTTGTTGATGCTGTTGTGTGCGTCTTTTCGGAGATGAGTGAAAAAGGTTGAAGATTGTCAATGGGTGTGTGTGTTCAATGACCATAGATGATGATAGATAGAAGAGAAGATGAATAGTTGATGTTATTTTTCATTTTTATTTTCCTTTTTTCGAATTTACTTGGTAATTCTTAGAGATATTTTAAGCAATTCACATATATTCATTTTATTCCTTTGTCCATTGATGTCACTAACCAAACAAATCAATCGAAAGGAATATGTATTTCATAGAAGTCCATTTCATTCCTTTTTTAATTCACTTTTATGATTTAAATGCAATCTAAAGGTCTATTTAAAATGTTTGATCCATCAAACTGGGTTGGTCTAGTGATGTTCGATTCAATCTTCTTAGTGATGTTCGTAAGGCTCATTTTTACTGTCAAGACAAATTAATAAGAGCTTGAATAATTTTGTCCAATTTTTTTTAAATTTTGGATTTCATGATGTATTTTTCATGGTGAGATCAGCATGTTGAATTTTCTCTATAGTCTATCCTAAAATATTTCTCATACCATCTAAAATGCAATAATTATTCACTGGTCGACATCCCACGAGTCCAGTCAACTCAACAGATCATCACCCAAAACATCGACCCGAAACACACCCCCAATCGAAACCCGCCCTCATCTCTCAGCATTGGATCCGATCCGATCTCCGATCATCGAACCCTCGCCGTCGCATCATCGGATCACAGCACCACCGCTCGTTTCTCGATCCTCACGGCTGCCTCGGCGGCGGTCGATTCCGTCGAATTTTGAACGGAGAGTTGAGCCGAAGATCGAAGAGTTGAGGAGTTGAGAGAGGTTGTGTTGTGTGGGGGGAAATGGTGAAGGAGACGGGGTACTATGACGTGCTCGGGGTCAGCCCCACGGCGACGGAGGCCGAGATCAAGAAAGCGTATTACATCAAGGTAGTCTCCTCTCGTGTGATATTGATTCCATGATCTGTATTTGTAGTTTGATGTGTGTTTTCGCGGAGCGGTGTCGATGCGAGTGATGTGTGTGAGGTCGGTTGATGATTCGATTTCGGAACTATTGTTGGGACTTTGGATGGAGTTTATATGGAGAATTGATGTTTAGGATTTGTGGATTCGGTGTAATTGAATGTTGCTGAGCGATGGGCGCAAAGAAGTTGTACTCCGATTAAATCCTATGGGAAGAATCGAAAGATTATAACGTAGCGAACAAGATATGTCTACAGGTTTCCGATTTGCGCAAATAAGTTTGTATGTTGTTTCCTGTTTGGAAACAAAGGAAATGGGGGCAATATTGTGATCTTTTAGAACAATCTCATGCTCTTTGATGGCTTGCAGGCGCGACAAGTTCATCCTGACAAGAATCCGAATGATCCTCTTGCAGCAAAAAACTTCCAGGCAAGACTTGCGCTTATTTATCCTTCCAAGGCCGAAGTTCCTTTTCTGAATGCTTTCCTATTTCTTGTATGCTATTGCCGCTGAATCTGTGGAGTTGGGAATCATTTGGCACTGCGTGGCTAGAATAAACTGAGATAAGACTTGTTATTTTTTAAGTAATGTGATGTTGAACAGCTGGTTAAGGATGTACCAACGGTCATCATATTACTAACTCTACTTCAACAAAAATTAGGATAGTAATATGGGAAATTATAACCACATGGGAAATTAAGAGCGAAGTAAAGTAACCAGTCTTACACTTTTGGCTTTATTTTGTTGTCTAGCGAGGAAAGTGGATGGATAGGATTTTCTTTAGTACTAGACTACAAATAGAAGCAGTTCTTTAATTCATTGATGTTGTTTACCATTACTGTTATCATTCTCCAGGATTTGGGAGAGGCTTATCAGGTATTAAGCGATCCAACACAACGACAGGCCTATGATGCTTTCGGAAAGTCAGGAATTTCAACGTTGGTTTCTTTTTCCCGTGCACTTTTTCAAGATCCTGATTTGATATGATTGGTATTGCAAATTTTGGTCCTCATTTGTCAAGCTGAATGAATTGTGATGGTGTTTACATGGTTTCCAGTGACGCAATCATTGATCCTGCTGCAATATTCGCAATGCTGTTCGGGAGTGAGCTTTTTGAGGAATACATAGGCCAGCTTGCCATGGCGTCAATGGCTTCCATGGACATTTTCACAGAAAGTGAAGAGTTCGATGCCAAAAAGTTGCAAGAGAAAATGAAGGTATGTCGTACATCATCAACTTTGCATACCTCATTGTTGTTCATTGCTTGGGTAGTTGGGTTGCTTCTCAGTTTTTGCGTGACATGAGTTTTATGCCTGTAAAATGATGAATATATGATATAAGGCACACAAGTGGCGTAAGATTTCCCATAAGAGCTCTTTAGTGTTGTCAGTTCAAGGATGACAAGAGTGATAGAATGGCTAAAAGTTTACTCTTTGTGTTCTGGTGCTTGTATTCGTGTGATTCAAAGTCCTGTTCTACTATCGACTACTTTAGTGTTTGGTCATTAGGAAGTTGAAATTTCCATGCTTGGCTTCTAATTGAAGTGTAATGATTACAGGTTGTGCAAAAGGAAAGGGAAGAGAAGCTTGCAGCATCTCTTACGGATCGTCTGAATCTGTATGTGCATGGGCAAAAAGATGACTTCATAATTTATGCCGAAGGAGAAGTATCTAGGCTTTCCAATGCAGGTATGTCATCAAGATACTTTTGTTTCACAGCTATTAAATTCAGCGTATATCTTTCCTTTATTGTGATTGTCTGTTTTCAACGCGTAGTTACTAACTTGCTATCATAGACATGGTGACCAATGCCTATACAAGAGATAGGAGCCAAATGCCACTCTTCGTAACTGTGGAGGCTGGAGATTCACGTCCATAGCATTGCATCTGACCTGTCTTGTCTTCGTGCTTTTGCCCCTGGCCTTGTATTAATGTCTCCTGGGACCAAATATTTTTTTTCCATTTTTTTTCGTCAACCCATATGCTAGTTTAGGAACATTCTATAAAGTTTTGAGACGCTAAGCGTTTTAGTTTCTGTCGTGAAAAGGATGATTCCTCTTGTGCCCTTTGACGAGATTTTGTGTAATGATATCTAGTCGCCGATCTGTAGGAGTTGTAGTTCTTTTCCGTCAACATTCAACAGCTCATACAAGCACACTTGTCAGCTCATTGTCTTAATTTATCGTTTATTTGCACATTCCTGATTGAAACCATGCTCTGCCATTTTCCTCTCACTTCTGCAGCATACGGAGTTGATATGTTGAAAACAATTGGCTATATATATTCAAGGCAGGCAGCTAAAGAGCTTGGGAAAAAGGCATTATATCTGGGTGTTCCTTTTGTTGCTGAGTGGTTCAGAAACAAAGGCCATTTTATTAAATCTCAAGTAACCGCCGCAACAGGTTAGTGGTTTTGGCTTGCAAGAAGTGGGTTCAACTTATTTCAGGTTCTACTTATCCTTAATTCTTTTCCTCCATTGAGCTTTGAACAAAGAAATTAACTTTTTTTCCACGACTGCATTGTCTAACCTCAAAATGCCTGAGGGATAATACAGATTCTCAGGGTTCTTTCACTTAAGTTGAGGAACAAAACCGCATAACAGTACATCCTAAAGCCAAAGAAAACTTTGTTATTGAATTTTTCTATGATGGCTATCACAGGTGCCATTGCGCTAATCCAGCTACAAGAGGACATGAAACGGCAGCTCAGTGCAGAAGGAAACTATACCGAGCAAGAGCTTGAAGATTATATGCAATCTCACAAGAAAGTGATGATCGATTCTTTGTGGAAGCTTAACATTGCTGACATTGAAGCCACTGTTTCTCATGTTTGTCAAATGGTAATTTTAACCCTCCTGTCTCAACTTCGTTCACAGTCTGTCTGGTTTTCTGTAGGTGGTGTCTCTAATTGTGTCGAATTTTGCAGGTTCTTCAGGACAATACTGCAAAGAAAGAGGAACTTCGTGCCCGGGCCAAAGGTTTGAAAGCTCTTGGTAAAATATTTCAGGTATAATTTACTTGTTTCTTTGTCCTGTGTGATGTGACATGTTGGAGATAGTGCTTTATCAAATATATTTGCTTTCACAGAGGGTGAAATCGGCCAATGGGGATGAAAGTGAAACCCGCCCGGATGGTGCTATCGGTAGATTAAACGGGAGTGATCCGAGTAATGGCCCATCTTCTACCAGGGCGGCTCCAACTGAGTCGAGAACGGAAGAGCCATCTTTTAGAGAATCTGTATTGCCGGTAACTTCTGCTTACCTCCGTTATTTCTGTAGACTAAACTTTTACTCAGCAAATAAAAACCTGTCGGTCTTGCTGCAAATTCCCTGTAATATTCATGCAAACTAATAGTCTTGGTAACCTTTGCATCCGAGGAGCTAACTCGAATTGAGAGAAACAAACAATAATCTGAACCTGATTGTTTTGACTGTAAGAGCAGACAGATCAATCATCTACCTTGACTTGTTCTGGATCATTGCCTGTCTAGGCAAATCTACAAGTCGTTGGCATCTAGGTTCTGGTGTCAATAACTGTGACGATAGTTGGACCTGCTTATATCTACACTGATACACTATCTGATTATGCAGAGCCCGTACGTAGAGGCTCCGCAAGTTGTTGGCTTTCCAGGTGGATACAATATCCCAATGCCGACTGTGCCTCCTGGTGCGCAAAGAAATTATTCAATGGGAAGAGGCTGATCTGTGTCTCAAGGAAGGAAGTTCTCCTAGTGTGAAATTGTTGTGTGTAGAATAGTCATGAGGGCGGAGTTATGGCCTTATTAGTGATTTGCAGAATGATTCAGTTCTCCTGTACTAAAGTTGTGTTACGTATGATAAGTTAGTGAGCCCCTCGCAAACCCTTGGTGCTGATCTTGTTTAAGTTTTAATGTAATTATAATGTGATGTTTCATATATATATATATAGGATGGAGTTGATAAGAAGCTGTTCCTTTGTTATGGCAGCAGCGAGGCAGCGGCATTTCCGTGCTGCATCGTTGGCCTTTTTGTGTAAACGATGATAGTCCGAGCGTGGTTGGGATGTTATCTGTGCGCATTATATGGTTGGGATGTTATCTGTGCGCATTATATCTTTGTATCATAGAATAAATTGCCATGTTATTGAGTTGTTTTGGTACTGTTTGGATATTTAAAACTATAAGTTGGAGAAGAAACAGAAATTCCTTAATGAGAGCTTAAAACATCATGTAAAGGTAATGATGATCGAGAATTGGGGTCTACAATATAAAATAAAGGATTCATATAATTCTTTTTAATTTAAGGATATAAAGAGGACGTGATACATAAATTCAATCTTCATGATTCGAGTTACTCGTAAAACGCTATCAACACCGGTGTCTTTGAAACCAATGTTGTCTTCAATGTAGCCCACGAAGGGAAATGTACGCCAGGCCACCTGCTTAGACCAATGACATACTCCTTCACACACATTTCTCATACCAAAAAAAACCAACCAGTCTGCAAATACATTTCACACACGACACGTCTCCGCCGCCGGATTCCGCTCTCCGCCGCACTTTACCATCGTCGCCGCCGCCGCGCCTCCGTCGCCGCCGGATTCCGATCCACCGACGAGATTTCCCCTGCGAAGTGAATCGGAGGTGGAAAGTTTGACCTTGTTTGGTCTTCGACGACGGTGATTTCCGCCGTAGTCGTAATCGGAGGAGTCGAGGAATTTGATCGAGGTTTGGTCTCTCTTTGGTTGGTATCAGCTGTGCTGCGGTTTCGGTGTTGATTGTTGTTGTTAGGATTCTCTGTTGTTGGTTGTATTGATCCAGTGGACTTCTTTTGTCGAATGGATTCGAGCTTAAATTACTCGATTTTTGTAATGATGAATGGAAGTAGTATCCAAGTCTCTCTGTTTGCAAATTAAGTTGCTTCCGTTGCCGATGTGAGCAATGAAAACCAAATACCAGAAGTGGAAACATGAATAAATTCGGTAAGGAGGAATGTTAGGGACAATCACTTCAGCGATCTCTATTGCACGCTCTCCCTCTCAAATATTGAATGAGATATAAGATTGTGTCCTGGAAGAGATGTAAGAACTATGAAATGAAATCCACCTTTTTTTGGTTCTCTAGCTTCTGTTTAGAATTTGGATGCACCAAAGAGTGCTGATTTTTTCGGACAAAACAAAAAAAAAGTGCGCTGATTTTCATGTTTGTTGAGTTCGTCTGATGCTACATGCTCAACTGAGTACTAATCATGGTGAACTAGATGATGAAAGAGATGCATGCTGACTCCTGTTGCTGTAAATCTTATATTGTAGCTACTCAATTCTTCTGTTCGGCGATCTAGTCCGACAGTCTAATAATCTTGGAATGGAAATGTTAAATTTAGATGGTGTCCTCATACATGGCTGAAGAATCAATCTGTCTGCTGTGTTCTTGTTGCAGTAATGATCAATGGGATGGAAGATGAGGAGTCATTAGATAAACCCCTTGGGAGATGGTCTGTTTTCTACTATGGGGTCGGGCATATGCTGAATGATATCACATCTGCTTGTTGGTTTACTTATTTGTTGGTTTTTCTTACAGACATTGGTCTTTCCCCGAGGTATTGCTGCTTATTATTTGTGGTTGGCTTTCTCGTTTTCTGTATGGTTTACTTAGTGTCCTCCTTTTGTTCTCAATTATTGAAGAACATGATGGTGTTTTTGTCCTAGTATTGGCCTGATGTTGTAAATATGGAACAAAAAGATATTTAAAATGAATCGCGTTGGTGTTTCTTGATTACCTTTAATTTGTTTTCAAAGAAGATGACTTTCTACTTGGGCTACACAGATCGAAGGTTGCAGGTAGTGGAGAGTCAGGAGGGGGGGGGGGGATGTACCTGAGCTGAGCAAAATTATGATTTCTTTTGCAGAAATGCAGCAGTTGTTATGCTTTCGGGACAAGTAGCAGATGGATTTGCAACTATATTTGCTGGTGAACTGGTATATTATCCACTGTTTTGATATCTTATTTGTGATTCTGGGGCTACTTCGACTCTTGTGAGAATGTTTAAGTTGTAGTGTTTGATATGGTCTTAAACTCTTACTGATGAATCACTCAATAGGGCATACCAAACTTTCTGAAGCACAGTTGAATGGCACCGTAGAGCTTGTATTGCATGATTTAACGGCATTGTAATTCAAATTTTAAATTGATAGAGAAAAGTGAGATGATTGAGTTGAACACAATTGCAAAAATTCTGTCAAAGCACTAATCACGCTTCTTATTTGTAATCACATGAAGCTCTTTAGGTCTCTTATAAAATCCATTGTCTCACTTAAGACCCCAGACCCCGAATGATTTTCTTTCACTGATATGTGGTTTTTCCTGTTAATCTCTGTGCAATCACGGTACTCATTCTTTTCCTTTATTTCATTATATTACTTATAACTAGGTACTGAGATAATCATTAGAGCCTTGAATGCTTCCTTATTTAGAAGTCCTTGAATAGTGATGTGAATATGTCATTAAAACATGTTAATCTCGGCTTTTCATCTCTACGTCTGTTAATGTGATTATGTACAGCGTGCATGATTTTGGGGGCATGGGGGAAACCATGCACACAGTACATGACCCAATGGCACTTTTCCCCCTTTTGGATTCATCTCTTTTGAAGAAAACCCTTGGATGCTTTCTTGAGCCTATAAATAATTTTGTGTTGGTCTCTCATCTAAAATTTTTCCGATAGATAGACAGGTTTGGACGGTTCAAACTATGGCATGGGGCTGGATCTTTGTTAGTTGCTGTTTCCTTTTCCTCAGTTTTCGGTGGTTGTCTTCTGTGCAAAGTGTTCGGCACAAATTCTTCTGCTTTGGAAACGATTGGCTACAGCATGTTTGCTGCAATCTTCAACCTCGGTTGGGCTGCTACTCAAGTTTCGCACGTGTAAAAATCTTTCCTTGCTTTCTTCATTAGGTTATTTGGGCTATAGTTGCAGTGATATTTTGGCAGTTCTATTTCTTCTTGAATTGTTTGAATTACTCATGGAATCTTACTCCTGTGAGTATCTGTTTCTATCACCCTGAGATTGTTGAATATACATCTTGAAGGTCTATGGTCAATTGCATGACATTGAATTTAACAAGCAGAGTGGTTCTTGCGAGTTGTCGCAATGCTTTCACTATGGTCAGGACTTCTTTCTTTCTTATACATTCCATGAATTAATTGAAACTTTTTTTCATTAGTTTGATCCTGTTTTAAAGAGCAATTGTTTGGCTTGATTTTCTAAAAGGTTGCCAACCTAAGCTTATATGCCATTGCCTTTATCGTGTTCAATCTTATTACACCGAGGACTCACGATGAGATTGAAAATCAGGTATGTTTCATTACTTTCTTCCATCTGTTAATTATTTTTCATTGGCATACTCTTACATAATTTTATTTATTTATTTATGCAGTATCGTTGGATCGCATATTAATCAGTTGGATGCTGTTTCGTATGCATATCTCATCTTGGCACTAAAGAACCCAGGTAGTGTAGGTTTCTTCCCCTGTTTCTTTAGTTTTGTTACTTTGGTGCAGTTTAATATATTATGATCTTCAGCTATCTTTTTCTTGTTCCCTAATACCTATGAACAGCTTTAATTACCAGTTGAAATTCTTTTCTAGGTTGAAGCAGGACATTCAAGTAGAAGGAATGCAAGAATCCAGTGGGCACACTGGTTTAAGAAAGCCCTCTACTACCAAATTGCTCTGATATATGTTCTCACTAGATTGGTGGCGAATGTATCACAGGTAAATGCATATTTTTCATTATTGAATGGACAATTTTTATGTAATGGTTCATTATTCTTGTAGTGGACAATTTTTATTTGCCCGAATGGAGTCAGAATGTCTTGCTAGGACACTGACTAATATTCTAATCATGCTATTTATTGAACTATCTCTATTTATTGAACTATCTCTATTTATTGAACTATCTTTATTGCTTCATCCCAGGCATTTCTTGCATTTTATGTCATCAATGATCTGCAAATGGCTCAATCCTCTAAAGCTTTGGTAATGAGTTGTGATACTCCTCTCTTTATTTGTCAAAACTACAACAGCTCACTTTTCTTTCTTCATTGTGTGTTTTTGTTTTGTTTTGTTTTTTCCCTTTTTCTGTTTGCCTTTGGTGATCAGGTTCCTGAAATCATCTTTATATGCAGCTTCGTTGTATCAGTCCTCCTGCAGGTGTTCGATGAAACCCCTTTTAGAACTTTCAAGTTATTTCTTCCATCTTGTCCTTTCATAAATAGTGTACTTGTAGAAAACAACATGGACAAGTGATCGTATCAAGATGGTCTACTCGACTGGATGTGCTCTTTGGATAATTTGTGGTGGTGGCTTTCTCCTTTTACCACGAAGCTTGCACATTTTTATGTACCTCTTGTCGGTTCTTGCTGGTGTAGCTAATGCTTTAATGACGGTATGTTACAGAAATTTGTTCTCTTTGAATTGATTGATTTTCGTCGTTTTTTTCACTCTTGACCTTTTTTTTTTTTTTTTTTTTCAAATATGAAAAGTTAGAAAAAGGTACATATCTTATGCTTGAAACTCTTACAAGTATTTAGTCCGTCTTTTAACAGGTCACCGGGATAAGCATGCAAAGTTATCTGGTTGGCGAAGATCTTAATGGAAATGCATTCGTGTATGGATCGTTGAGCTTCATGGATAAAATATCCTGTGGATTCGTTTTATACCTCTTAGAATCATATCAGAGTAAGCTGTATTTTTTCTACTATTAATTAGTCATCTCAGAAGCACATTTGCTTTCAATCCGTTCTTTCAGCTTTTCATCGCAAATTAACTTTGCTCCCTCGCTGAGTTACCTCAGGACAAAGTTTCCCATTACGGAACCAAATGCAGATCCAATTCTCCAGCTGCAGTATCTTGTTGCATTAATTAACTTGGCCCTGTGTGATAAAAAAAACAAACTTGGCATTCTTTTCACGGAGAATATCATCTTCCATATTCAACATAATGATTTTGTGTCATTCTCTGTTGCAGATTCCTCTCCAAACCTTCATCTGCCGATTTCACCCACGATACATTTGTCTATCTCGCGGTTGGGAGTTGGCCTTGTACCTGCTCTTTGTGCATTCATAGGTGTTATCGTGACATATACCTTGAAATTTCGCGCTCCAGCTTGGAAGCCTTTGATGGAACCACTATTGTCATAGTCTCTGCCGCCGCTGTTGCTTTTTCTGTTTGTCGTGTGTTGTGGTTATACCAGATCGCTTGTGCCATGGACTAAGACATTGTGTTATATTTGTTGGTGTAGCCTTTTAACATGGTCAAAATGAAAGAAGGATGGAGGGAGAGTTCGCGAAGGAATCAATCAGATTTGATTCTACCAAAGGATAGCCTTTTACTCTTGCCCCTTAAGGAGCAGGATCACCTGCTGTCAAAGCCTCCGCATGTACTGGTGCTGTAGAAAAACTGTGTGGGCTTTTTGTATTTTGTTTTGTTGTTTTGTTTTGTTTTGTTTTGCTTTTTTGTTTTTTTTGTTTTTTTGCTTTTTTGTTTGGTTTTGTTTTTTTTTTTTCTTTTTGGCAAGGGGAGGTTGCCTGTTTTTTTGTGTACATGACCAAAGGATCACAGTAGGTGGTGCGGGTCCCTTCCTTGCGGAGCATAATCATCAACCCTTGCTCTTACTATATTAGCAGTGTTCAATAGGGTTTCATGTGATGGCATAATTTTCTCGTAATATAATTTTCCTCAAATGTATCTTGAATATCTTCCTTCTTCATTAGAATATTACGGATTAATCTCTGTTATCTTCAACAATTGCTGGAAGCATCGTGTTGCTTCGGTAGTGTAAGTTGTTTTGGCTTCCACTTTCCTCCCGTATTGCCAGGCAGTTCTTCCTGATAAGACATATTTACCTGAAAAACTCAATTTTACCCTTTAATAACACTACTAAAACAAAAATACGAATAATTGAAGGGTTTAGGGATTATGTGTTTTGATATATTGTGTGTCGAATGAAAATCTAACGGTTAAAATTAAAATAATAAAGATGAAAGGTTGATATTAAATTATTATGTTTTAATCTTGATTATTTATCAATAGGTTTTAATCCTAATCGTTAGATATCACTTAACATACGATGTGTCGAGATATATATTCTTTTCCCTCATAATTCAATAGATAGATTCATACTAGTTTGTACACCCGTGTTGTTATGCACGGGATATATATTAATAGATTCGATTATTATGAGTTTATGAAAATGATAGACATTGAGAGCAAACCTGAAATTTAAACTATTTTGTTGAAAGATATATATTTTATAAAATATATTAAGATTTATTTCAATTTTGTACGATATTTATTTTACTTCGAAAAAAAGTATACTGATATTCCTTGGGATCTTTTAATGGTGGGAACGAAAAATCGGATAGATATTATTTACTTCGATTTTAACATAAATTATCGTGATTTGTCTTATCTTAAAAAGAATGATCAAAATCTAAAAATATCCAACTTTAGAAAATTATTTAGATAATTTATTCACTCAATAAAAAAAATAGATCTAAAAATATTCGACCTTTAGAAAAATTATTTGGACAACTTATTCACTTGATAAAAAAAAAAACTAAATCAACTAAATCTATAAATATCCGATCAAGCTATAAACCTCAACCACCTTCACTTAATATATATTATCTCCATCCCATAATTATTGTAACGTTTCTGTCTCCTTGTAATTTGATGGGTTTCGTTACTTATTTAAATTTTTCTAATGGCGCACGATTATAATACATAACGTTTACTATTATTAATGTTTCACGACATCTTTCCAAAAAATAATGTTTGATCGTCGCATAATATTGATCAAATCTTGTATAGTCATACGTGCTTGATCAAAAAATTGTAATTTTTTTGAAACGAAGATGTAATACCTCAAGGAAATGCTTAAATGGTTTGACAGTACTACCTATACCAACCAGATACACCTTCCTTTTCGGTAGCCCACATTAAAAGGACTAGTGTTGGTCTATACCAACAAGGTGTACCTTCCTTTTCGGTAGCCCACATTAAAAGGATCGGTGTTGGTCTGTGGGATCAATTATCAGTCTGATGAGCGGTTCTTGATGATGACCCGATAGCACGGATTTAACCGGACGTTACAGAAAAGAATAATAAATTTAAGATTAAACTATTATCATTAAATTAAGATAAAAAAGTTGGGATGAAACCAATAACACCACCAATCATGTCTGCGACGAAAGAGAACAAAAATGGTCCCCGGATAGAACCATACATAGCAGCGTAGGATCAGTAGTATCTATCATCCCATCCCGTGCCGTTGTCGACACTTACCTCGTATAAAACGTCTCCTTTTTCACACCCTCACACGTTTCCATTTCCACCAAAGCCTCTCTGTCCCTTCTTCTTCGCCGTCAAAAGACTTCCCGTTATCACACCCAAACCCTCGCCGCCGCAAATCGGCGGCGTCGCTATTTCTAGGGTTTCTAGTTCCCCCTTTCCTTTTCTCCTTCGTCAATTCAACAAAAACTCACTTCCAATTCGAATCCAATCCAAATAATTGTCTTAGGGTTTTGTAACGATGTCGTCTCGTCTCACCGACGATGGCGATTTCGTCACTTGATCACAATCCACCGATCCGGTTATGGTAGTTTAGTTATTTGTAGCTCTGAGTAGAATTGTTTCGTTTTGATGGCGTATTATCCGGTTGCGGGATCGCAGCAGCAACCGGGACTTGGAGTTGGAGGTGGAGGAGGGGGATCGGGATCGAGTTTGTCGCAGTCGGGGGTGGTGCATCATCACCATCCTTTGAATTCGCAGTTCGGTGATACGACGTACACGAAGGTGTTCGTGGGGGGATTGGCGTGGGAGACGCAGAGCGAGACGATGAGGCGGTACTTCGAGCAGTTCGGGGAGATATTGGAAGCCGTTGTGATCACAGATAAGAATACGGGGCGATCAAAGGGATATGGATTTGTGAGTTTATCTTTGTTCTGTGTGTGTGTGTGTGTGAAGTTTGGAGGAGAGCTTAGAGCAAGATGTGCTGTTTCATATGATTTCATTATGCTGCGCAACATAGGAGAATGACAAACATGGAATCGACTCGATCATCCGATTCTAAGTTCATAACCTTGGCCCATTCCCATTTTAGGCGGAACATATCGACTAATCCTTTGATTCCAATTAATAAGAGAAGAGGGATCTTGAACTAAGAGATAGATTGTAGAAGCTAAAAAGGGGATCCTGATCAATCGGGATAATCCGGTTCATTGAGATTCCTTGTATAGTAATTCTATCACTCATACAATCCTACTCAATTCGAAGGAATTCTTTGATCTTAAGGGGAGTTTTTGAGAATTTGTGAGGGTTTCTTTCTTGGTATTTTACTACGAGGGAAGAGATTGGTTTGTCATGGTTGCTTCTGTTAATGAGAAATTTGGGTGATTATCGCCCCGTGCATCGATAGAGCTAATGAATTATGTCACCAAATATATGTGTTTAATTGCTTGGATTGAATGATGCCTTTTTGGTTGGCATATATGTGGGGTGTTTGAAGTGATGTTTCTTTTACTCCTTGGTTTTCATGTGGAGGTGTAGGTGACTTTTCGCAGCCCTGAAGCTGCTAGGAGAGCTTGTGCGGATCCAACACCGATTATTGACGGGAGGCGTGCCAATTGCAATTTGGCTTCTCTTGGACGTCCAAATCCTGCTCCCTCTTTTGGTAACTTCAAGCTCTTTGAATGCAAGCATCTAGCGACTTTGATGAATTTATAATTTTGGAATAGTGTTGGGATTTAGTATTAGTGGGAATTGAGCTAGAGAAGGTCTGTAAGATTATTTTGATTGGATCTCGCTTGAATGCGTACAACAACTTTGTCATACTTTTTTTTATTTTGTTTTTGAGATAAATAGAAGGAATTTGAGGGTCTGTAATCAATGGGAGACTATAGGGGGCTCCTGCTATCGAAGAGTCCAACATCGTTTGTGGCATAGGGGTGATGGAACTAATTCCAGAGAGGCTTCGCTTTAATTCTATGCTCCTCCCTCAGAATGCAAGGGAGCAGCCCTCACTGTTCTCTTGTAGGTTGTTTGGATGATTAACGGATGGCTGAAAGAATAACTTATCTAGCTTACCATTGTTACCTTTGCTTGTTTTCCTGGTTTTCTATCATTTCCAGTTATGATCAGATTAGTTTTACGAGAATTTTTAATGGATTGTTTGTGTAGGGCGTTTGAGATCCCCTGTCGCCTTCATGGGAGCATCTCGTGCTTCAGTTGGAGGCTTTGGCTACCAACAGCCAATTCCTTATAACTACCAGCAAGCTTACATGTACTCCTTATACGGGTAAGTTAATTTTTTTAAGAACATACATAGTGCTCAAGCAAAGCAAGCGTTATGCTTGTTGTGCTTAAGGGGCCTCCAGATTGTCTGATCGAGTGTCCACCGTGTAGTTTGTATTTCCATTCCCTAGCCGGTTCATTCGTGAAGAAATTTCCTTAGAGGCTTGTGTTTTTTGCCTTCTCTATTCAGGTATCAGCCATATGGGCCAGAGTACAATTATACACAGGTAAATTGCGGTCCGAAATGGAATTTGATTGTGTTGTCCGTGTGCGAATATTTTTTTTCTTCTTCTTCTGGACCTATTAATCAATTTTATTTAATGTTCTTCAAGGGCTTTTACAACCCTTACCTGAGTCAGCAGTATCTTCAGCTATATGGAGTTCCTGGAACTACAAGCACAGCGGTGTATCCTTATGGGCAACTGGGTCAATCTATCCCTGTTAGCCATGGTTATACAACTTTTCAAGGATATTCGATTCCTGGCCATCAAATTATGCAATATGGTGGCCCGAATGTCAATGCAATGACAACTACTCCCCTCCCAACCATCCAATCATTACATCATCCAGGTAAGTTTATTCCCCTTTTTTTTCTGGAGTAGATGTATATCTCTCGGTACTACCGTGTGTAAAGAGTTGAACATAAGGTGTCGGAAATCCAG